>CAEGAE010090424.1:0-41858 GCA_903067095.1 Girardinus metallicus | reverse complement strand
GCTCTAACTGTGCATACTGACAGATTTATAGGCAGAGTGTGAAATAATTGTGTGAATTTAATGGTTTCATTGTCTCTCTTAACACATTCAATTATTAAAAAATATTGCCAAGAGGTTTTAAATCCATGTCGCCCATCAAATTAACACTTAGTATTTTTCAAACATATTTTGTCTTTTCATAAATGCTGTTAGACATAAAATTTAAATTTCACAATCTATTATTCTAAGTTAAATATGTCTTCCTTTTTTATGTTTATATTTTTATACTCTATATTAAAAGCAATATTGTTTTAATCTTTGTAAACTATTTTGCTTGCTCTGTTTGAACTGTTTTATGTTATAAGGTACCGTGACATAGCATAGTCCAATTAAACCCAATTAATATTAGATCTTTTTAGTATGTCAATAAATTAGTACATCTAAAAGTCCAACAAATAATTCATAATTAAATAATTTGAGTAAAGGTGGTAGTGGTTTTTCCCTCCAAAGGTTTTTCACTCCATGTGACGTTTTAACCACATTTTACATCACAAATATGTTCCACCCGATGTGCTTCATATCTTTTCCGAAGCTAGCAGAAGTATGACCGCTTTTTTTCCTTTGTTTTAACCAACTAGATTAGCATGTTGATGTTGATGTCTTGAAGTTTGGGTTAACAAAGACGTAAATAGTAAGACGGGTCAATCTCTCCACAAGTCATCTGCGTCAAAACGCTAGTTGGCATAATCAGAAATTTTTCTACTCATTTTACTGGAGAGCTGAGCAAGTGTGCACATGGTAAAATATGAAGACACAAGTGCCTTTTAATACTCATTTCATTTACTTTGTTAATCAATAAACTCACTCACTGTATTTGCTTGGAAGCCCAAACCCAAGTTTGAGGAGAGGGAGAAACAATTAATGTGGCTGGCTATTGTCTAGACGTGCTCACATACCTCGAACGTTCAGCCGACACGGATCTAATTCAGTCATTTTTATTTCAGTTTGGACATTTCAGATGCAAACTTATGGGTCACAAACAAGGCATGGGCCAGCAAAACATTCTCTCAGTATGTCAAACTTGAGTAGAAGTACCACGGCTACACGGTAGGAACGAACAAGAAATATGTGTCATCATCTCGTTTAACAGTAACTATTCCCACCACAGCTAATGTAATTTAACAGACCGGTCATGACAGTTAAAATAATATTATGTTGCTAGAGGAAAAATACATAACATCTTCTAAATTTAGAAGTAGCTTTCTAGTTCATATTACACAAAATTCTATTGCTTTTTGCTATTCCCCTCTTTACAAAGCTTCATAACACGCTGACATCAGCTGGTTAGTTAGTTGTGCTATCTGCTCTGGCAAGCCAGTTTGCTGTTTAGTGTTTCACAGAAACATAGCTCATAGCTAGGATGATGGGCTTCTGTGTTTATTTGTGACTATTTTCCTTACAGCCATAGAATATTTTGGTAACTCCGGCCCTCTGCCTACTGACCGAACTTTCACTGGTTTGGAAAATAAAAAACATAATGGCAAGAAACTTGATGGAATTATAAAATAGGAAAGTGCTCAAGGCAGATCTGTTGCAGCGCCATAAATCAAAGATTTTACTTTTGTCATTTTGACAAATTTGCTGAAAAGGCAGTGACGGGAAAGAGCAGAGCGGAGGGCAACAGGCTGCTATATACTGTACACCGTCCCCACCATGGGTCCAAGCACCGGGCCAACTTTCACCGTAGACTGAATCAGACAGAGTGAAGGATGGCTTACTTTGTTTTTTAAGCAGTGATAAACTGCAAAGAACTCGAAACTATATCACATTATAAACTGGTTTGTATATTTGCCATTTTATTTCTTTTTATCCTTTAAATTTTTTTCACTGAAACTCTTAGACAGCGTGATTCATTGCTAGTTACTGGGAAAACCTTTTTTGCACGCTCCATCACATTAATGGGTATGCTTTTATTAAATCAGTGATTTATATTAAACTCAGTTATGCATAGACTGTATGTCAACTTGACCTGTCGTCTAACGAAGGACTCATGTGAAGAGCTACTTTGCTTAAAAGGATCTTAAAAGGTGGATGTAATTGCTAAATGCAATTTAACTCTTCATTCAATGATTTAATTACAAAAATATATCAATATACCACCAGTCTGTTTGTTTGCACAAAAATTTGTGCTATAAAGAGGCTTTTTCTAGGTATTTTATGGGTTTTTCTTTTTTAAAACAAAGCAAAAAATATCTGGGACAAGACATTCCTATTTAACAGTTTTTTTTAAAAAAAAGGCTGAATTTTATTTTATGGGAAGAACTACAAAAACTACACTGAGTCAAAAAAATACTTTTTATAACTTGAATCAGGTAACATTGAGGTACATTCTGGAACAAAAGTCAGTGTAGCTATTAAACGTATTTCAGTATCTCTCACAACTTGAAAGGTAAAGCAAAAGTACCCACAATTTTCAATATATATATATATATATATATATATATATATATATGTATATATGTATATATATGTATATACATACACAAAATCTGAATATGTTACTGAAAAAACCCACATAAACTTATGTTTGCAGTTTACCTTATTATTCCCACATAGGGAAGACTTCGCACTGGTCAAATGAGACCTAAAATAAACCTTTTGGTCTACATGCAAAACATTACTTTGTGTGACAGAAAACTAAAACTGTGTAAAGTTGTAAAATATGGTGCTGGCAGCATCATGCTGTAGGTGTGTCTTCCTATGTAATGGACAAGGAAAGTGGTTGAACATGGCGGAAATATGGATGAGGCCAAGTTCAAAGCAATACAAAAAGAAACCTGTTAAAGGCTGCAAAAGATTTGAGACTGGAGCAGAAGTTCACCTTCTAGCAGGAAAACTACTCTAAACATACAAGCCGGAGCTTTGTGTTAGAATGGACCAGTCAAAGTCCAGACCTCAATCAGAGTAAGAATTTGCGAGGCCTGAACGCTGATGTTCACAAATGTGACCTATCCTGAACTATTTTGCAAAAAAATAAAAAATAAAAAATGTCATAAACAAATGTGTGTAAAACTGGGGCTTAGTGGATCTTGAGAAATGGCCTGTTATTCTTACAGCTTTAGTTGCAGCTGAAGTACTGACTCAGGTGGGCTGATAACAAATGTACATCACACTTTTGATATTTTTATGTGTAAATATCTACAGTATTTTACAAAATCTCAATAATTTATGTTGATGTTTTTCTTTCCAATGGGACAAAATTGAAACGAATCTCAAAAGCAATTGACAGTTTTGCCAAGCACCATAAGTAAATATTAAGTAAAACCTTTTTTGGGATGTGTATCAAGTCCAAATTTCAATGAAACTCAAAGACTCACAGTCTTCTCCTTACAGGCAGACGACCGTGGGCTGTCCTTGTTTTTCTCAGTTCCAGCTGCACGAACTCTTCTTATGGAATTAACCTCACACACCTTGAGCATTTAGAGCTAGATTTGGTGTGCACTGCTGTCTGATCCAACCTAACGTAACCCTTCCCACCTGTCGCCACAAACCGTCCACCCTGCTGCTTCCCTTCGACTGACACGGCACCGAAAAACGCTCGACAGAAATGGTTTCGTCGTCCTAACAAAGCAAGCATAATGGTTTTCAGACAAGGATTTTTGACCTAAGCATTGTGATATCAAAATAAAAGTGTTATTTTCATCTCTTTTACTGACAAAAATAAAAAAATAACTTAAGTTATTGATTGATTGATTGATTCCAAATGCTAAGTCAATATAAGGTCGTAAAAGTCAAGAGCAACTCAAAAGGCCGTAGGAGTCGATTTTGTCCCTCTACTCCACCAGTCATCATCATCATCTGACCTGAACACCAAACCATTAAAAATAGTGAGATTTCTGAAAACAGGTCAGCTGGTCCTGAATTTAAAATGAAAACACTTCGTCAAAAGTCACTCATAACTCTGTGCGGACAGTCCAAAGACACGCTGATCCAGCTTTTCTGCGTGGTCCTCATTAGTTCCTACTAATCGGACCTGGCCAGGTTCACCTGAGGAGAAACCACAGGAGACGCCAAGAAACCAGCGCGAAAACACTGAGAAGTTCTTCCAACAAAGTTTAAATCAGTTTGACTGACTTAAGGCTTTTATTACAGCTGTTTGTTATTGTATTGTTTGTAGTCTTAGAATACATCACCTAAAGTTAGGTAGCTTAACCACCTCTACAAAACATTAAATTATTTTAACCCCCCTTATGGACCATTCGAAATTGCTCAGGTGTTAGCGATAAACAAATTTTACATTTTTACCTTTAACTTTTAAATTAATTAACATTTTAATAGTTTAATAAAGCTACCATTACAAGGCTTTGGTCAAAATGACACTTTAAGTCCAACTTTTGCAGACAACTGCTGTCTGAAAATGATTGAGCACACTGACTTAACACACATTTGCAAATCAGGCGTGGTCTCAAACCAACCTGATACAATTAATCAATGGCTTCATTAGTTGAATTAGGTGTGCTTGAGACAGAACATTGTATAGTTACATCGCATGCTAGAGCTAAAGGAATAGTGGCTGCATCACCTGGACGTAGCAGGAAGACGAAGGTATCAATGGCAGGTGATCAAAAGACCTGCAGTAAGACTTTGCGGCAGCAGCCACTGCAGTTTCAGTTTCTGAGCACTGATATCATCAGTGTCATACAAACACTACTGAGCCAAAACCTCCAATAATCCCCGAACTTTGTAAATAACCCAAAGCGATTTTGGGGTTGTATTTTGGCGAGTGACGAGTGAAAAACCAGAACTTGCTGGGCTAATGAATCAGCAGTACTGTATATCTGGAGGAGGTAGAAATAAGCACGCTGAATACAGCATGATGCATAGCAGAGGTTCAATGGTGCTGTCGGGTTGCTATCCCTCCTTTGTCGGGTTGCTATCCCTCCTACACCCTGAATGCTCCTATCAACCAAAGGGGAACTTATTGGTTGTTAGGCGCCAAGAAGAATTCAGTCAAATATCTGGAAGTCTTTCAAAAACTGTCAAGCTGTCGATGAAGAATCTGGAGCTTCACACAGGACAATGACCATAAGCACATCTCAAAGTTCTTTAAGGCTTGATTTCAGAAGTAGTCCTGGAAGACAGTACAATGGTCAACAGACCTGTACTCTACTGAAAAATACAGGTTGGATTTAGAAAAGGCGAATGCAGCACACAAACCAAACAATGAACAGGAACTGGAGGCTTTTGTCCATGAGGTGTGGGTGGAGATTTCTCATGACAGCAGAGATGAATTCTACTAAATACCAAAGATGCTGACATGAACAGGTGCAGTAGTTGTTCAAAGTGGAACTGTGTGATTAATTTGGAAAATCCACATGCATTATTAGCTATATTACACTGTTAACATTGTTCTTTAGTGTGCTGCAACACAGTGGGTTAGTTTGTATGCATACGCAGTGGGGTTTGAAACATTTTAAATCTGCAGGGACATTTATTTTGGTTTGACACAGTTGTGGCATTTATGTCTGGAACACCATCTCTATCAACCAAAGGGGAACTTATTGGTTGTTAAGCTGTGCTGCTGTTCTGCATGAAGCAAAAAATAGCTTAGAGCTTCAGTTTATCAATAATGCTCCATCACATAAAAATCAAACACCCACTGTATCTGTGATGTAGCTCACCACGTTTTGGATAAAACTGTGCAGTTTAACTTACCTATAAATAACATGAAAAAGAAGAAAATGCAGACATGTGCAAAAAGATAAACATTTTTTTCTGAACATGGAGGAACATAAAGTGAATTCTCAAGGACTAGCAAATCATATAAAGTGTCATAATGTCAGCGTTGGCTGTAAACATGTTCTGCTAATGTGGATGATGAGTGTGTGCGTCAATGTATTCGAGCATAAAGAAAAACGGAGCAAACTTTTGACTGACGGCAGCTGCTGTGTGGTCGAACAACTCTATGACTCCAACCTAATCCATTTAACTGTTTGGTAAACATTGACTCGTTGCAGCCTAGCTGAACTGGTCCTTTTGTTGGCCTCCAGATGAAGTGACGCATTTATCATCCTAATCTTAGCCGCTTTCACATCCTCATTGGCTCCTCGCACTCGTTTTTCCCATGTTTATCGAGCAACGCCCCGCAGGAAATAAAACAAACATGTGGCGCTGCCAAAGAGAGGCAGAAAATAACACGTTCAAGGCTACAAACACGAAAAAGGAAACATCAAAGAAGTTCTCTAATTTAGAATGAAAAGCTTCGATTTCTATCTTGAAGTCGAAGAAAGCCAAACACACGACATTGGGTTGAAAGAAACCCTTCCCGTAAGCAATAATAACGTCTAGCAGCATGACGATGATAGCATTCAGCTTCCATTTGCGAGTAAAAAGATTATTTAAAAAAAGAAATCAAATTCCCAGCAGGTCAGACCTCTATTTATTTCTTATCTAATTGGAACAGATTAGAAGCTTTCATGGTGGAGAGGCAAACACATTTACTGTGAGGTGTAAGCGAGCGGGAAACACTTTCTGTAGAAAAATCACACGCTGATTCTCTGCTAAAAATGACTTTGCTCTGGGAAGGCTAAAAAGTGTAAACCTAAAGTAGTTTATTCATATATATAAAAAAAGTATTTAACCTGCTACTTAACCCAAATAACATATTTTATCAGTAAATTATCTTAAAAAAAATAAGAAAAGAAAAAAAAAGAATAAAAAAAATTAATTTAAAGTGAGTTGCATTTTGTTTTTACCAACTTTGAACAGAGGAAGCAGCAGATTCAGGATGAGCGTTTGAGCAAACAGAAAAGTAAACACAGAGAAGAGGCTTATCCGGAACAGATTAGCCACTTCTCACGTTTACCACTCACTACAAGCAGAGAGATAGGGATTACATCCACCATGATGGGATTACAGCTATTGGAATAAAAAAGGTAACACTTGCAGGCCAAATTAATGTCACTTAGGAAAAAGGAGATGCTGCTAATGGGAGAGAAACAATCTTGGCTAAAAGTCAAAATTTTGTTTGTATCAAAATTGCTAAGTGAGACGGCAGTCTTGAATCAGAATGCATTAAAAGCAGAGAAGCGTGTTATTTGTTTTTAGTAGCAAATTTTTTAAATCCACTAACATGTCTCCTAGAACAGAGCTGGCAAAAGATCAGAGTGTTCGCATAACATCTGTGGGAGATTTCATACGTAAAATAACACTGCTGAACATGTGTATGAACATGCATCAGCAACACTAATTTCACCTTCGATCAAAAAGGTGAACTACAGAATATTTTGAGAAAATATTCTGTAGACCGGTAAGACACAATTGGACCTTTTTGGAAGACCCAGTAAAACTAACATCTACTGATAGTCAAAAATAGTGATAATAGGAGATGCTTTGCTTGGTCAGCATCAGGACAACTTGCCAAAATTAATTAAGAAAGGAATGTGTGACCTCAGGTCAGGCTTACTTTGGTTATGCAGCATTGCAATGATGCAAACCACAGCCTTAGTGGCTTTTAATGTTGGGTGTCTGGAGGCTTATTTGACACGTCAACATTCATTACCACAACCCTCCATTTGCGGTTACGCTGACATTTCCAGTGGCTCTTCCTTGAACAAGCTGGATTTATTAACAAAATGAAAGTACATTCAGTTTAAGTTATTACAATTTACAGGAAACGTGTTGTATACCTGAGGCGAGATGTATCCACACAGGCATCATTAATAAAGCATTGTGCTACAAATGATTCAGGTACGAAAATACACAGCAAACAGAGAAGAGTTTTGGCTCCTACATCTTGACTATCCTGTTAGGTTTCACGATTACATGATTGTTTTTATATTTAAAAATATTAGACCAGCTTTTAGTATAATGAGGCAGGATAATTAGAAATGTCTGCAGCAGACATGCTACATGGTAAAAGTGGAAGACGATGCCGATGTCCCCAATCTGTGTTTTTGTCAACAAGCAGGACTTTCTGCTGTGTTTTAGGGGAATTTTGAGACATTTAGAACAGCATCTATTATGTCTCTGCCATTCACTTTTCACACAGAGGGACATTTCCGTTTTTTAATGGCTTGTTAGAAAGCATGCAGCTATTTGTGTTCACGACGAGAGTCGCTAGCACTAACAAGCAACTGTTTAGCTTTTGTCACCAAAATGCGACAATTTCTTGGTGAAAGAAACAAGCTGGAAGATATTAAATATTGATTTCTTGTGTTGCCAATTTAAAAAACTGTAAACGATTACATAAGACAAAAAAGAGGGTCAAGTTGCATCTTTTTACTGATTCTACAACACTGGCAGTGTGAAGATTTATTAAAAGACATGTTTTAACCTTCAGGCATCATTTAAAACCGTACAAAACTTTGAATTCGTTATCTCTAATAAGTCCTTTTAAGATAACTCAAAAGAAAGATAATGAACATGCTATAATTTAGCATAATTGTAATACTGTACAAACACATAGCTGCCATTTAAATAATTTAATTTTGTTCTATTTTTCTGATTCTGATGTTTTAGTTGTTTGCTGAAGAGAAGTGTGGCTCCCCGGAGACTGCGTGGAGCAATTCATCTGCCTTCGATCAGCTAAATGTCTCCCTAATGAAGCTCAATAATGATAACTGGGTTTCCATAATGAAAAGCTTTCTCTGCGTATTGATTTGTTACAAGATCCAAACCTTACTGCAGAGTCACACTCATCCAAATCAGCTCTGACCGGTGAGCGCCTTGTCCATTCCTGAACATTTTTTTTTTTTTGCTTTTCTGCTCATGAAAAAAAAAAAGAATCCTCTCGTGTTTTTTGGTCTGCAAACTAACAGCTTTGTACTTTGATACACAAATAAAATATAGCTTAGGGATCTTTGTTTGGATCTAATAATATGGTAAATGTCATAGTCCATTCTTTGTTGGATTTATAGCTACACCAAGGAATCTATGGTATAGTTATAATTAAAAGTGACACGTTTGAATTTTGTGGCTGATGTTTGTGAGATATGCCACATGAAAACAAAGTTTACACAAATGAGTTTGTATGAGTTTTTGTCCTTGAAAATCTGAATTAGTCAAAATTGCATAGTTAAAGAAAACCATAAATGGTATCAATCAGTGAAAGCCTGGCTGATACAAATCTAATACTTTGCTTATTTGCAACTGAGCAAACTACACTTCCACCCACCATTTTTTTAATTTATTAATTAATATTTATTTATTTATTTATTTATTTATTGTTTACAAAAAATTTACATATTAATATATTTAAGTGGAAAATAGTTAGAATATAGAAACTTGTTTAAAATGACTAACTACAAGAGGGAGCACAAAATATCCCCAGTGAGGTTACCAGTTTGGTAGAGTCGTAGGCAGGTGATTTTTGAACCCCCCAAAAAGAAAAAAATCAAAACTGTAAAAATTGTGAAAGACAAAAATGCCAGCACATCCTTTTTTTTTCTCATTTTGTCTGTTTCCTTGACCTTCAGCATACATCAAGCTGTGTCCCAGAGTCTTCCAGAACATTAAGCATGTCTTGTGATTTGTACACCTGTCACTCCTGCTCACCGTTGTTCCATCACTAATCAAAATTGACTTTGTTTCATAACTGTGTGTTCCAGCAACATGATTGGCTGTGAGGGCCTGAACAGCTGAGCAGCTTCAATGGCGTGGGCCAAACCACAACTCCATCCAGATCCACAGCCGCTACCAAAACAGACACAGTGCACACTTCTGTTTTACTCGTCTTTGCTCCTGTTCTTGCTTGGTTCCTTTGCTAATGCTGGTCCAGCTGAGCCTGCCCGTCTTCCACTCCTGTCCGGACAGCCTTTCATTATCTTCTGGGGGATCCCAGACTCTTCCTGTGCCGGTCGCCTAAACCCTACGTCCTTTGGCATGGAACGGGAGGGTCGAGTAGCTGTCTTTTACGAGAATTCGCTGGGTAACTACCCATATTTTCTGGACAAAAACACACCAATCAACGGAGGGATTCCACAGTACACACGACTGGATGGGCATGTGCAGAAGACGAAGCAAGACTTGGAGGCGGCTTTGCCTGCGCCCCGGTACCTCGGCCTGGGGGTCCTCCGTTGGGCAGAATGGGTCCCCCAGTGGTCAAGAAACCAAGAGAAACAAGCAATGTACCTGGAGGCTTCCAGGAAACTGCTCAGGAGTTTCTTCCCTAAATGGACCCCAGAGGAAGTGGAGAAGTGGTCTCGGGTAAGGAAAGGAGGTCGGGACAAGAAAAATTTAGATGTGGGAGTACAAAAGAGACAGGAAAAGAGTGTTTCATTATTTAAATATGATGTAAGCTGTTGTTACAAAAGGAAGGAGGAGTTATTCTCATACTACCTGTCATGGCTCAGGAATTCCTGACATTTAGTTCTAACATGTCTATTTAAACGTACATCATTGCCATTTCATGTGGATTACAGAAATTTATTGGACATTTCTGACAGATGTCCTCATCTTGCCACAGGTGGACTTTGAGGCAGCAGCTCAGTCAGTCATGGTGGAGACTCTGCGGGAGGTTAAAAGGTTGAGGCCCAAGGCATTGTGGGGTTTCTCTCCTTACCCTAGCTGCTATAACAGTGGCCCTGCACAGACCCAGTTAGGCAATTACAGTGGCCAGTGCCCCCCTGCAGAGATGGCCCTCAACGACGAGCTTCTGTGGCTGTGGAAAAGAAGCTCTGCGCTCTTCCCCCTCCTGACCCTGGAGAAGCGGCAGGTATTATTTCACATTAGATAACTAACAGAATCCATTTTTGTGGACTTGGGGACTGTGTGGTGGTCTGAACCAAACATGAATGTAATTGAAAATAATTATACTTGGTATATTGTTGAAATCTATATTTTTCTACAGAGCGGGACAGTGGCAGCCAGGTCCTTCTTGTCAAGTCAAATAAAAGAAGCACTACGAGTAGCCTCAGTGGCTGGGGCAGAGTTTGATCTACCTGTTTTTCCTTTGGTAAAGAGCGTGTATGTTTCAAGTAAAACTTTCCTATCACAGGTAAGACATTAGAAACAAACTGTCTAGTATTGTTAAAGTGCAATACCATAAATGAAGTGACTAAAATGTATTTTGGGATAAGCTGCTTTTCTTTTTTTCTTTTAAGGCTGACCTCATCAACACTATAGGAGAATGTGCTGCCATGGGAACAGCAGGAGTTGTCATCTGGAATAGAAGTGAGATGAAAACAGAGGTACTCTACAGAAGAAACACCAATACGCTATCACTGTGTAAATTGTTATACAAGTATCCCACTTTGGATACATTCCATATATAACTGGACTTTTATCACAGAGTTACTCTCTACCAGCTTCAAGTTGTCATAAGGCTGACATTTCGTAGCTACGGCTGTATGTTCAGGGCCGTGTTGCTGCAAGGCAAACCTCTGTCCCACTCTTAAGTCATTTGTGACCTCTAACCTACCTATATTTACCTCCATCCATCTTTCCATCAACTTGCCAGATTTCTTGTGCCCTCTGAGGAAAAGCAGCCCCACGGCATGATGCTGTCACCACCATGTGTTTCCATAGCGTATTTAGATTGCTGTGCAGTGTTAGTTTCTTTGAAAAGAAACGCTACAGCACAAAAAGTTCATTTTTTTTATTCCCATATGACTAGAATATATTGTTTCTACATGTTTGCTGTAAAAAAAATATACGGTGGCAAACAGTAAACTGTAATACTTCTTATAACCCTGTACACAACGTCACTGGAATGAAACATGGTGGTGGCAGCATCAAGTTCTGGGGAAGATCAGATTTTTACTTGCAAAAGTGTTAAGAACGACTGTCTGCTAATCTATTACGTAAAATACACTGAAATTTGTAGTTTCAAAATTATAAAATAATTTGGAGGTTAAACATTTTTCTAAGACACAGTCAGAGGTGATTATTTTTCAACATTCCAGCTCAACCAGAACTTTTCTACTGTTTCGTTTTTTTTTTTTTTAATCTATCTGTCTTAGTTTTTCTTCCAACCTTTTTCTCGTGCGTTTCTACCTGAGTGCACAAATCAGGGCCCTCAAACGTGGTCTTTATAAATCAAACCTGCTCAGCTTTTCGCCGCCATCATCCTATATGCTTCATCTGCTCATGTCTAATTCTGCCCATCTGTCCCCAGAGAGAGTGCCAAGACCTGGCAGTGTTTGTCCGTAAAGTCCTGGGCCCTTACGCCGTCAACGTTACTACTGCGACTCAGTCCTGTTCCTCCTCCCTCTGTCAGGGGAAGGGTCGCTGTGTTCGTCAAAATCCAGACAGCTCCGCATACCTCCATCTACCGTCCCAACCCAGTGCTGCAGACAAGACAATAGAAAAGGTAGGAAAGTGGGATTTTAAAAGCAACATCTGTGTGTTCTCTGACTTTGTAAAGTTGTGCTGTTATGATGTGAAGCACTCTGAACTGCATTGTTGCTGAAATGTGCCGCACAAATAAACTTGACTGATTGACATTGTGCTCTTGTCAGAGCAGGTGCAAACGTGAGAATTTTATGCTGCTACAGTAAACTATAAAAACAAGTTGACAGCTATTTTCTATGTGGCTGAAATGATTAATCTGATAAATTGTGGTTAGTCGGTTTTTAGTAATCGATTAACAGTTAGCCGGAGCACATAGAAAAAAAAGACGACATTTGCTGAAAAAAAAACAAAACACCATCATCCAAAGCTGTACAAAAGATATATATATATATATATACATATATATATATATATATATATGTTTAAAATACAAGTAAATACATAAATAAGTACTTAGTCTTTTTTAGCCACAAATGAGGGAGCGTACACTAAAGGAATGCTATGTTATTACATTTTAGGCAATAATTATTTTTTATTTAAAAAAGGAATGTAATTATTTGTTTATTTGCCTTTTAAATGTATGTCTAATATTGTGTAAAAAGGCTTAAGTGGTTAAATAATAGAATAGTCAATAGAATTGTCGATTACTAAAATATCCGCTAGTTGCTTGCAGACCTAATTGTTTGCCTTGCTTCGACATATAAGATTGTTTTTTTTAAAGTCCCTTTTTGTGATAATTTGAAACCAGAAAAAAAAAAACTAAAGATACAACTAAGCACGCCAAAATGTCAGTGGCCTTTTTTCAATCTCTACTCTAGATAGGACAGACATTGTAAAATGTAAAATAATGCATTTAATCTTCGAAAACAAAAGGATTACTTTTATCGTTCTCTCTCAGGCAGAGGGAGCAGAAGCCACCCAACAGCCAGATGCAGAGACTAAAGCGGCTGAACCAGATCCAGCTGAGATCTGGAAAAAAGACTTCCAGTGCCAGTGGTACAAGAGTGCAGATGGGGAAATCGCTGAACGGCAGCCCCCCAAGGACGGCGTGTCTGTTGGAGGAAAAGCTGAAGGAAACACTGGGAACGCGGCGGAGACCAGGACAGCTTCCACAACAAAAAGTGCCTCTGAGAGTTTGTTTAGAGGAAGTGATTTTGCTGTTACTGGAAGTCAGACAGTTTCAGTGGAACTACAGACAGACAATGGTACAAACCTACTAACTGCCCCAACCCTACAAACTTTGCTTCTGCTGCTGGGGGCTGGATGCTTCTGCCTGTGACCTTAAAATAAAAACTAACCCAGTCTTCATCAAAGAAGGTCTGAGGTATAAACTGCAAGTACAAATCTCAGTGAAGTGCCTTTTAAAATGTTTTGTCTCTGACAGCTGTAGGGTTGCTGCTTTGTAACTAAATTACTCACTTTATTTTTAACAAAGGAATTCAAACTATATTTAGAGCAGATATCACAGAATGTGCCAATACACGGTGGTACAGACCTTAATACTAACAGAAGGGAAAGAAAAGGAAACAGATATTGTGTGGGCTGGCTATCGAATGTAAAGGTTTATGTACCATGGCAGAACTTTAGAAAACCGAACCCACACCTCTGTCTCCTCACATTTACATTCTTGTTAATCTTTGTACGTCGGGTTGGTGTAATCTCCTCTTCTCCATTTGCAAGTATTCTAAAAAGACATTTCATGAGCTGAAGGTCAATGATAGAAATTTTAAAAGGTTATTGCTTTTTCACTCCTCAAAGACTGGCACCACCAAATCACGCAAATGATTTAAAAATCCTTGGTGGATTTTTAAATCATGTTCAGAAGTTCCCAGGTGCACCCTGACAAACAAAGGGGAAAGTGCTAGTTTGGTTCCTTGTCCCCAGAATGCTGTCAGACAGGACCCTCATTTGCACAGCCAGGTCTCTGTGGGGTACATTCGGCCCGACGCATCCCCAACGACTGCAGGCCGTCAGCCAGGACGCCACCACGCTGCGGTGTGGCCCACGCCCCAACACAAACAGCAACACACCAAGGAGTGCAGCACCTCAGAGACACCGGCAACGCCTCCCGAAAACATTCCTGCATCGCACGTCCCATTAAAACAGCACAGGCACAAATGCTTGAGATTCTGTTTTAGCTGATTTCTTAAAAACTCAAAAGGAAAAGTTAACATGTGTAATCCAACAATACATTTGCACATATCCAGTCTTAACCGATGTTTTTTTTTGCATTGCATTGCAACCCAAATGTAGTGCAGCTGGAAACACAGCGACAAACTTAACCTTCACCTAATTTTATGGTGTTGAAAGCTAGCATCTGTTAATATAGCATTAAATCCCAAATATTGCTAATTTACTCTCAGCTTTCCACACTCAGAGGACGTTTTTCTGCTGATTCCATTTTGTATGATGTGAATTTCAGGCAAAGTGACTATTACTCCAAATAAATAATTCACTGAAGTCGTCCTACCTTTGGATACCTTTCACTTAAAAAAAAAAAAAAATCATGTCTTCAAACAGTTTCTGCTTTTAGCTGGTCTTCAATTGATTGTATTCACACCGCTTTCTTTTATGAGCTCGTGGTATTTTATGGCTGATCCATACTTTTGTAATTTATGATGTTAACGTTATTTATATCTTGTCTGTGCAGAACTGTGATGCATTAAATCTGCTTTAAAAACTGAATAGCAATGAAAGGAAACCTTGTGAAAAGTGAGCTCAAACAAAAACGCAGCAGCATTAATAGATACTACAAAAATATTTAGCTTTGTTATATATCTAAAGGATTAATAAATCCATTCACATTCCAGATATTGTTTTACATGGGAGGTCATCTCTAAGGTCAGATCACATAGTGGACAGATCCATCATGGAAAACTACTTTCAACTTGCGCTTACTCCAAAGCTGGGAGTTAACTCTACGTAGAAAATGCACTGAGCAAAGATTAAAATCCAGGGATACTCTTGTTCTCACAGCTGCCAATCACTAGTTTGTACACAACAGTCATAGGATATGAATCTCTGACCTTCTCTGGGCTACAATTTTGACATATTTTTATATACAAAAAAAAAAATCTAAATTTAGACATTAAACCTTGTATGAAAAATTTCTGAATTTCTGAGATCTTTGGCCTCCCCTGTCTGAGTTTTGGTGAAACTACACCAGGACCTCTTTACAGGCGGACATAAAAGGTGAACAGTTTAATAAAAGAGTGAGATTTTATTAAGCTTTTTGGTATGAGGCACAACCCATCATTAGATGTGCAAAAGGAAACAATAAAACTGTTTTTCATCCATATGAGTTTTCCTTGAGCCACAGCAAAAAGGCGGAGTGTGTGCTTTTTTTATGTTTAAGACAAACTCAAGATGGACACAAACAGACTCAAGAAAAATTCAAGATATGTACACAGATGCAATCGTATAGCATAAGGGAAATTAATATTACATTATGTCTAATTTCTTTTGCATTCAAAACTTCAAACATTTCTAATAAAGCCATTTGGCTCATTTCAGACTAATTTAGAATTTTTTTTTTTTTTTTTTATATTTGTATTAGCTCTTTTAGAAGGCCCTGTGTTGCTTTTGCTGCTCAAAGTTGGCACTTTTAAACATTTTAGTAGCAAATGTAAGGAGCGAAGAAATGCTGCTAAGCATGGATTTTTTTTTAACTACCTCCTCGTTTATGTATCTTCAATACATTTGTTTTTAGACATTTAACTATGAAGCCATGCAGTCTGCTTAATGAAGATGTGCCTTAGATCATCTTGTTTTCTCCCCAAACAACTTTGTACATATGATATAAATGGTTTTAGGATGAAAAGGCAGCCAGATCAAGGTGTTATTGGCTTATTTGTCATTATTAATTTTCAGAATTAAGGCATGGGCTGATCTGCGACTCTCAGACTGCAAATGAAACCTAACTTGTTAAAAAGAATCTAAGAAGGGAACTTTTTTAAAACCGAGAATTTTTATAAAACTTTGGCACAACCTGATGATAAAATGGCTCATGTCTATTCTTTGCAAGGCCATAAATGGATTTATAACCCACACACAAACCTTTTGAAGGTCACACCTGCAGTCTGTTCTTTGCTCATGCAGTTGTCTATTAATCGCTCCGCACATATAGAGCATTTAATGTAAACTGGAAAATTTAAATATGCAACACTGGGCTGAGAGAATAAGAACAGGAGGCGTTTTCAGAGTCAGATCAGGTAGGGTTCATCAGCTTTGATTTCTGAATTTCACGGACGATTCACCAAACACACAGGGAGCAAGTAGATATCCAGTCTGCCCGTCCAAACAAACCTGACTGGAAGTAACTTTTCTATTACAAAGTAGGTTGGTGTTTTCTGACCGGCTGAATATGCTTGATTTCATCATCTAAAGTTAAATCTACCAATCATAAATCCTTAGGTTTTAACCCTTTTGTTGAAAAACCTACTTCTCAGGAAGAGAAAGCGTCGCTTGAGCACAAACTGACGATGAACGAACCTCTAAACTGAGTAAGGGATAAAATGTAGATGTTTGCACAATGAAACCAAAATACTTCATGTCTTACTTTTCGCTAATTCCACATGGAGTTTATGTAGATCGGTGCAAAAAAAAAAAAATGTATTGACGCATCAGTGTTCAGAATATTACTGTGCATGTAAATATGTAAATACAAACTCCAGCTTCGCTCAGCTCTAACTCATGTCTGGGCTTCATTTCCCGATGATGAAGACACAAACAGCAAAAGAGAAAACATTTCTGTCGTTTTGAGAGTTTGTTTTCCAAGTTTTATTTACAAATAATATTATTAAATAGTAAATGAATGTAGATGTTGAGGACAACAGTGACATTTGTTACTACAGCCAAAAAAACCTGTTTGTTACTGACAAACTAATTTAAGTTGCAACATCCTAAAAGCATGAGAGCATCTAATTTGATTTTACTGTTTTGAGAATGTAACATATTTCTTTATTTATTGTAGTTGAAATTCTGAGTCTGATAGAAAGCAAACTAACATGGTGGACAACAACAAAAAAAATAGATAAATGCATCTGCTCTTAAACTGTTCAGACCTGGTGTTAATGATTATAATGTTTAAACATATTCAGTTTTACTTTGATTAGTTGTTTGCTGAGATAATTAGTTACATTTTAACCAGGACAAAAGTAACATTTCCACACAGAAATTAATTTACAAAAACATAAAATTGCTTCAAGCTGACCAGATGAAATTTGATGGAGTTTAAACTAATTTATTTCAACTTATTTTGTGTTTCTTTATTTTTATTTTTTGGAAACGATGCAGCAGAGTGACTGGAGTCTGAAATCAACTCTGCTCAATATTAGTTTCCACTGCAGCTGCAAATCCACTTAGAGCCGACTGACCAACGCAAATAAACCAATTCATATTTCAGATGCGACACCCAGGATTTTTCAGGGGTCGAAATGATTTTGAACCACGCAGAGTGTTGCAATTACATCTCTGAAGTGCTTCATAACCAGAGTTGAGCAGGAAGCAGTGTTCCTGAAACTTTCAAGATGTTTCTGCTTTTTTACTTGACACACTTGAAGTGAGTGCAGCGTCACTAGGCAGCACTCTGTTATGGAGCGAAGGCACAGACATACAGAGAAACTTCTATGGTAATTCTTTAGTTTTTTTTTTTATTTTTTATTTTTTTACAGAAAGAGTCGCAGCATTCGCCCATAAAGCCACGAGCTAAACGACTGTTGTGTGCAGGCCGTTACCACAGAAACTACTTGTCTTTATTGACAACATATATGCCTGTCCTCTCAGATGGACGCATTCTGACCCTTCTACCTTTGCTGTCTGTCGTATGTTTATGTGGACAATATTGGCAGCTGGCATGTTTAAAAGGAGCGCAAATTTTCTCAGTGAGGAACACCAACCTTATAGGACTTTAAAGTTTTAAAATATATCTTTCTAATGAGCATTTTTTTTAAATCAAAATTTCAGACATTTTGCTTACTGGAACTAAAGCAGGGAAACATATCAATTGAAGCAGCTTTATTGGGAACTGGTCAATACTGGAATACAGTTTATGAGAGCAGACAGATAAAAGAAAGATGGCACAAGCCAAATGATACACAATGACATAGTTGAATCAAAACTTTTGCATACACTGTATAAAACGACGATTCCCCCGCCTCACTGTCAGAAATGATCCTGTCTGAGGTTTGTTAAGGTAATTGTTTTATTTGCTAAATTCCAGAATGGCGAAAGCGTTTAGCACTTTCTTCAAAATCGCAAGTTTACGTACACTAAGATTCCTATGACTTAAGGATTCAAGAATGCCCAAATGATGATGATGTCATGGCTTTGTAAGTTTCTGATTTCATCTTTGGGTATCACATTCATCTGTTCAAACTACTACATGCAAGAATAAACATCATAGGAATGTCCAGGCTGCAATATGTTGAGGAACAAAATGGGTTTTGTGTCTCAAAGTTGAAAATGTTTTGATAAACCACTGAACAAAAGCTCAACATCTGGTGAAGATGACTGGATAAGCTGGTAGGAGAACCAACGTTGGCTGAAAGACCGCACAGAGAGGAAGAACATAAAATGCCATATTAGTTGCCAAATGCACTCAGGGACAAAGTCCTTAACTTCTGGAGGCATGTTGTATGACTTAAAATCAAGGTTTAACTCAAGTCTCAGAAGAAATTTGTGGCAGAGCTGAAAAGGGACGAGACGACCTAGAAACCCGACTCACACCAGTTCTGAGAAGCTGATGGAAGGACATCAAAAAAGGTTGACCCAAGTCATAAGATCTAAAGGGCAATTCTATCAAATACTAAGAACAAATGCATGTAAACTTCTGAATTTGAAAGAAGTTCAACAAAAGCCCAGCCTGGTAAAGACCACACTGTTTGCTTCCTGTAGAGGTTCTGGATCCTCGACTACTGAGAAAATGAACAAAAGCCTCCCAAAGAGCTTCCTGTCATTATTCTGACATTTAGTGAGTAGAAATGAATTTTTGTAATCCTCACAGATCTAAACCTGACGTTTTTATACAGTGTATGTAAAAAAGTAATTACATGTTATTGTATGTCATTTGAAACTGAAGCATTTCATGTTACGATTGTGAATTTAGTTCAAAAGGTTTCAGTGATGAATTACGAACATGAACTAAGTCAGTTTTAACTGGCAGGGAACTGAACCCAGAACTGGTCTTGTTAAGAATGAACTTCAAAAACATAATTTAAAGCCAAACTGGGAAAAAAACAGAGAAGAACTGGAGCTGCAGTGAAATTTATATTCCCATGAGAAGCTCAGAGGCAACAAAAATATTATTGACTTCAAAATTCAATCAAGTTGGAGCATAAAAAATTATATCTAGCCTGTCGAGCGATGACATCTAGACGTCAAAGCAAAATATCTGGTACGTTTTAATATTTTATTATTTGGACAACATTCAAAGACAGTTTTAGGATCACTTAAGATTACTTTCCCCAGTTATGTTGCTCACTTCGTCTCGAATTACGCTGCCGCAGAGGAGGAGACGGAGAATCGTGGCGGATTCTGGCTTGCTATTAACGAAGCAGACCTGTGATTTAACGGCTGACTCCTCCTTACGTAATGGGAGAGAATCAGTGGATAAAGTGACAGACTCTCAGTACAGATCGGGGCTCATTAGACAGCAGACATTACCGCACACAGACGCAGCGTTTTGGTTTTCTTTCTTGCTTTGCACGCATGCTGAGCAGACTGAATAAATAAAAACATACAGACACGCACAGTGAAGGAACCTGCTTGTTGCATAAGATTAAAAAATAGACTTTCTGTTCCAGTGCAAACGTCACCGTCTTCCGAGCAGTTTACTCTTGCCTCTCCAGAGACAGAAATATTGCCCCCGTCTGCGGGGGGGAGGTTAGTGCAATCTGAACCACGCAGGCTGGACGGATAAAAGTATCACACTCCTCAGACTGTAAAGAGCAACAAAGAATGCATGTAGCCCACCTGCTGCGATGTTTGTGTTTGTGCGTGGGCGCGACCTACTAAGTATCCAGGGCAAAAGAGTTAATTTGGTGGGATTTTCTTCTTGAAATTTTGACGAGAAGATAAAGACGAAAGGAAAAAACAAAAAAACTAAGAGCTCATCCTCAAAAGTCGATGCGATTCTTTTTGGATCCCACAACACGAAAACAGGTCATCTTCACACGACACACAGAAGAGCTATGAGTGGAAATCATTCAGCATGCCAGGCTGCGGCGGGTTCCAGACTCCTGAGGTGAACTTAATCTTCGCTGCAGTGTGTGTGCGCTGCCTGTGAAAGGGCTGCATTTGCTTGTCAGCATCCTTCTTTCTTTTTTTTTCTTGTGGATGAGCTTTAGGTTGGATCTTTGCAGGTCGGAGCTGTGTTCGGATCTGGCAGGAAGGGGGATTACTTGCAGATCGCTTCTAGAGCATCCAGGGTGCGTTTGATGTCACGGATCTGAGCCGCCAGCGTGTGGATGGGCTGCATGGAGCGATCCAGCTCCTCACAAC
Source organism: Girardinus metallicus (assembly GCA_903067095.1). Taxonomy (NCBI): domain Eukaryota; kingdom Metazoa; phylum Chordata; class Actinopteri; order Cyprinodontiformes; family Poeciliidae; genus Girardinus; species Girardinus metallicus. Next base: position 21,089 of record CAEGAE010090424.1, on the reverse strand, counting down.
GAGCCATTAGTGTGTACATGCCCTGGAGGAAGAAACAAAGACATAAAGAAATGAACAACGCTGTGTCTAAAAATACAGAGCTGGGATACAATTTGTATCCCTTCAGCTTCGCACTTTGTCACATTGTCATCACAAACTTTGCGTCACATTTTTCAAAAATTACATAGTTTCCCAAGTTCTTCACTTTCATGAGGGAGGGAGGGAGGGAGGAAGGAAGGATGGAAGGAAAGACAAATGAAAGATCATTACACATTCAGGTAGGATATAGAATAAAGGAAAATGAGAATAAAATACAGCTTTGTGATTACAATGTAGCAAACTGGAACAAGTTGCAGTTAAGAAAATGCAAAACATTTAGAGGATGCTAGGATGCAGTGGCACCTACAGTACATTACGGAATCATTTTTCAATTTAAGCAGATTTTGTTACAATTAACCCACTCAAAATGAAATAATAATCCATCAAGAATCCACTTCTGCTTTCTAAATCAGCTCCACACATTTATAAAGATGAGTCACACTCTACGTTTCACCTTTATGCTCATGTCTACAGACTCTCCCAGGCTGTCCACAGAGTCTCTGTAGGTCTGGATGTAGCCAACGCTCAGAGCCGTCATCTGAAGAAACAATGAGTCAGACAGGCAGATGCGAAAGTGAGAAAACAATACGGTGCAAAGAGATTCTGCGTAGCAGGAGGAGAAAGCTGAATGGATATGAGCACCGTTTCTACAAATGATCCAATAACAAGCGTGACTCAGTGCAACACACAAACTAAAACGGCAGCAAGTGAACTTGGCCATTCGAGCATAGCGCCAGCTCACATTCTGGATGGTTCCGTTGAGGCTCTTCATCATCATCTCCACGCTGTGGGCCACCTCCCGGGTGTGTCTCTGGAGGTCCAACAGAACCGAGGGGTCGATAGGCGGGATGTCCGCTGGTCTCCGCGACAACCCTCGGCTTCGGTAGATTGGACCTGAACAGTCAGCTGCAGGTAAAACATCATGAAATTAGACAATTATACGCAACAAAAGGGCTATACATATTCTCTTGGTTGAATGAGTAAAGGTTTAAAATCGACATAATAAAAACCAAATTGACAGCGCTAGCACACCGACAACATAAGGATTATATTTGTAGAAGAACATCATGTCAAAACATGTAAGAATACAGAAGTCGTCTGAGGTCAGCGGATGTAAAAAAAGAAATAAATAAAAGGAGACAGCGTCTTTCATCCCTGCAACAGCAGGACTTTAATAGTAAATCCGTCTAGTCTAAACAAAGTGAGTCATCCATCTTAATTGAATCAGCAGGTAGAGGGAATGAGCTGCCACACAGGGCATATTGACTGTGTCGCTGCGCCTAAATTAAATGGCTGCTTTAGCCGTCACTCTCATCCGGGAGGAGTCCGAGAGGGAAGAGCGGCGCCTCGGCGCGTTCCGCCGTGAAATTTAAACATGTCAGGTTTCTGCTAATAGGCCATCTACATTAGGCCAGGCTGAAAAACTTCAAAGAACTGATTTATTCCTGGGATTAGATTTACACATGTCGCCTCTACAGCAGGCCAAACGCTGACAGTCATCCACTGATACCATCCATCACAACGCCTGGCGAAAGTGTTCACACCTTGTGACGTTTTAAATTAAACTTGTTTAACTGAGATTATGTGCGACAGACCAACATACGTGCTTAGATAATTGCAAAATAGACAACAGTTTCTACATATGGTCTTCCATTTTTTTAAAAATCTATATAGGACTGCAACTAACAATTATTTTGGTTATCAATGAATCAATTTTGGTGATTAATCGAACAAAAAAGTTGGCACATCCTGCCAAATTCTGATCATTTGTACCAAATTTGTATGCATCTTGAGTAAAAAAAAAAAAAAAAAAAAATCCTTTGAACATCAACGTATTACAGAAGCTCAGCTCCAAAATAGCAAAAAGCTGATTTGTTGACTCTTGACTGACCAATTAATAATTGTATCCAAAAGGTTCCGAAATAGGAGATTTTTTTTCCCCACAGATTTTAAACCAAGTGAAGCTAAAACGATGCCACTTGAGTTTCGGGTAGTGCATATTTACAAAGTTGGGCTTTTTTCCATCTTAAATACAAAATGTGTATATTTTTTGTAAATACTGCTGTATCTGTGCTGTTCCTTCAGCAAACTGCCTTTTTGAGTCTATTACTAAATTAGTTAATTATTTCAATAATCCACTCACCACAATTAATCTTTTCAGCCCTAAATCAATATAAATCAAATAATTCCCACATCACGATGCTGCACTGATGCAACACAAAGTGCTGCGCAGCTGTAAAAGTAAAGTGGAAGGAAAATGACATTCAGTCCTCAACTTGTATACAATTAAGTGAGCTGTGCAGTTGTCTTTAGCCCCCTTTACTTTGCCTTGTCAACTTCCTTTTGAAGTCATCCAATGAGTAAATAGGATCCACCTGTGTGAATTTAATCTCAGGATAAATATAGCTTCATTTGTTTCTTAGAACCCTGTTAACATAGATTCAATCTGGACGTTTCTCAGGGCGTCGTCTTTAAAATGGTTTTGTGAAATTCTGTTTTTTTTTTTAGCTCTTAAATGATGTTAATGAAGCAAAGAGAAATGGAGGTTTTAGAATTTAACACACAATCACTGCAGTCCAGGCTGGGCTTGGAGCTCATTTTGATCTTCTGCTCCAGGTTCTTTGTGATGAAGTTGGTGAGGTCTCCTTCGTGGCTGACCGTCCCCTCCAGCTCCAGAGCTGAGGAGATGGTGGCCCTTCGGCCCTCTGACTGCCCGCTTCTGCCACCTCCTCTGGCTCCTGGACCACCTGGGGGGGGGGGAGAAAAAAAAAGAAAGAAAAAAACCTGTATGAAAAATTACAGAAAGCACCTGACACAACATTCAATCCAAACTGTGACAGAAACGTACCTCCGCAGGCTTGGCTGATTTCATCCAGGCTCTTGCTGTCCTGCATCCCCCGGTTGTTCCGAACCCAAACCTGGGCCATGACGTGGGGAGGGCATGGGGCGTCATCTGAGGTGAGAAGAGCAGGTTGAAGAGTAGAAGAAGAGGAGGTACTGGGACCGGGGGCTGAAGAGGAGTAGTGTTGCGAGGGCTGCAGAAGCAGGTAGGAACAGGTAGAAACTGAGAAATGGTGATAACTGGCCAAAAGATTACAAAATCTGGATTCTGAGACCAATCTGTGATCATGAAGTAAATCTCAACTCCTATTGGCTCAGCTACATTGTTTTTGTCCTTAATCCTACTAACCACTTACCTCCTTCTTTGCTCTTCCTCCAGTGTTCCTCCACCTGTTCTCGTTCTTCTCATCCGTCTCCATATCCTGTTTCTCTTTCTCTCCATCCTCATCTTCCTCTCTTCTATCAAGCCTTCTCTCTTCAATCTCAGCCTCTGTCAGGTGTCTTTCTGCAATGTCAGGGCCTCCCTGCTGACATACGTCTGTGGGCTCTGCATGCGATGCTGAATCCCACATGAGAACCAGATCCTTGGCCTTCGATCCCTCAGGAAAGTCTGTGTCTTTGGATTCGGAGTTTCCTGTTTCTGCGTCATCACGAAAAGAGAGGTCTACCACCTGGGAACCGTGTAATGATAAACTAGATGTTCTCTCATGAAGATTAGTCTCAGTGTCTAAGTTGCTTTCTGCAGCGTTCAGTCTGTTTGCTGTGTAAACGTGGATCTCTGTTCTCCCGTCCATCGACTCCGCTCCGTTATCGGGTAACCTGCTCCCGCCGTGTTTTACCGAGACCGGCGCACGAGGGCCGTTCTCCAGAGAAACGGGCGTCGCCACCCCATTAGCTGCTTCTGGCACTTCTGTGCCAATAACAGGGGAGAGACTCATCCCTCCCTCTGCTGGTGAAAACAAGAAAGAAGGTGTTAAAATCCTTCATAGGGTAAGACTTTGCTTTTTAAAAAGAAATCAAGGGGATTTCAATGTCCTAATATTACTCTATCTACCGTATAAACAGTTGTTCACTTAACAAAACACACCAATTGTATTGCATAAAAATTCATTCTTACTTGCATTTTTGTAATTGCCACAGACAGGACATGAACTTATAGAAATATAGTCTGATGGTAGAAAAGCAACTTGACTGGAATAAAAAAAAATGTAGCCGATATAAGAGTTCTATTCGGAAAACTGTAATTATAGTTTTCAATTATTGCACAATATATAAAACCTTCATAGAATATTTGATAGGGAAAATTTCGTAGCTGATCTGTGAAAGTTTGAAGTTTGTTTCCATTAACTACGGGACAGAACGTTCATTTGGATCAATTCTCAGAAAACAAATCAGCTTTAAAGAAAGAACCAAGTTGTGATGCTTCTTTATTTCTTCAGCACAAAACAATATTCTGAGTCAGTCTCGTATCCCAGGACCGTGACAGGCTAAGTTGTACTGTCCTGCTTCACAATGAACTCCAGTTTTATAGCAGTTTTTCAAATAAGTGCGTAACAAGCTCGGTCGTGAAGATGGAGTTAGAAAAAATATTTTTTTGAACGGCTCCTTTCTTTTACAGAGACAATGAAGTGAAAAAGTGGTAAAGTGCTCCTACAGGATGTTCTGATAACGATGACAAATAGCTTGTGTGGTTTATTGTTAGGAGCAACATGGGGTTTCCTGTCAACAAAATGAGGTTAAGTGGCTCCTAATCCCTTCTAATCCTGCTAATCTTGTATACAATAAGCGCTCCATCAAAATATTTTTGAAAACTCAGATTTGGATCATTTTAAAAATGACAAGTAGTTTCCTCCCAGTTGTTCTAACTTTGAAAAAAAAATACCAAACGAACATTTCCGTTTCTACAGCTGCGTGTAGGAAGCATGTGATCTTGCTCCTTGAAAGGAAGTAAACAAGCAAAGTCAGTAAAAAAAAAAAAAAAAAAAAATTCCCAGTCAAGATTATGACAGAGAGGGTTGTGTAACTGCATTTAAATGCTGCATTCGTGATCAGATGACCCACTCTGACTCATAGTCCCTAAACATGTCCCCGAGTTTCTACACGTTTTAAATCCAGACGTTAACATTAACGAAAACTGCAGACTCCTGACAGCCATTCAATACACTAACATATTAACGCTAAAATAACTGGTGCTCATTGCACCAACTTGGTGCTATTAATTGTATTTGTTTTACCAAACTACGAAGCTTACGGACTTGCCATGACACACAAAGTGAGACATAAAAGAAACAAGTCTGCCGTCTATCATCGGCGAGGAAGTAGCTGCGCTGCTGTTTTGATGCGGCTAACATTAGCTGCTAAGGCCTCCGACTCACTAACCTGAGCAAACCTGATTTGATTCAACTGTCACGGTTACAAAGCGGGGTTTATTTTAGGCTAATATTCAGACTCATTTCGTAAATGCGTCAGATAGCGACGCCACAGGCCCCAATTTATCGAAAGAAACACTCACCAGAGCAGTTTCTATCCTGTAAGAGGTAAGGAACAACCGAGTCCGATCAATATATTGTTCCCCACAACTTCCCAAAGAACCGTTCCGCTTCGCGAAACCTTTCAGGGGATCACATAAAAATGTTAACTATTACCTTTTAGACATTGTGATGTAAATGTAAATAATAACTCAGAAAATAAATTATTCATATGTTTAGAGTTAAGTTTAACAATAATTAAATTCGTTTGATTTTCTACAAAACCATCCAATAAGTCTGCAATCTGTAATCAAACTTAAATCAAACGCCTATATCAGAAACATAACACATTGTTATGTTTATTTTAACAATGTGCCCCACTAATTTTGCAAACATCCGTTTATTTATGTTATTTATTTCTGGGTGAAAAATTTATGTTGTATTTACCACAATTTTCCCAACAGATGGAGACAAACACCAGGGGCCCCTCGGGCTGCTGGCTCTGTAATGGTGCCAAATGAGAAAAAGCAGAACTGAGATCTCCAGTGTTCTGTTGCTGGTTCGGTAAGTTTATCATATGAATGGATGGATAGAAATTTATATTTAAAAATATAAACTTTCAAATTAAACCAAGATCATATAGGTAAAAAGTTAAATAGTTGTTGTCATGTACACTAAACATGCAGGGCCTGAAAAGGTACGTGGTATAAGGAACTTAAAACAAAATAAAACAGATTGTTAAACTTAATATCCTGTGAAAAATGTGCCTTTTTTTTGTTGGACTTATTGAACGAAGATCCACCACAGCTATATTCCTACTTCAGTGAATTCAAAACCAGTTAGTTTTTTTTTTCTTAGTCTCTACAATCCTGTACAATCAGGATTTTGGTGTTTGCTTTTCACAGTCCTTTTCAATCAGAAAAGTAGATAAATCTTTCAGGTTTTAACCATTTAAGAAACATCAAAAATGTGAAACTATATCTCCCTTGTAAACACCTATGGGAAGTTATGGATGCTTTCTTAATGTCTTGTCTACACACCTATGATGCTATTTTTTCTCTCTCAGGATCAAAAACCTTGTCTGCAGTGTTAGCACTCTGATCTGATTCCAGTTGAATATCTATTACCTGGGAGTAAGAGGTGTGATCACAAAAATCTGTCTTATCGTCTCTCCATTTGCTTCTGATTCACTTGACTGAAAAGTTTTATAACTAACTTTTTGACTTTTAAATAATTTAGGCTCATCATGCTTACACTGACCATCACACTTTCTCATTTTCTTGAATGTTCTAATATCCAAAATTTTAAAAATATGATTAAGAGTTTGTTAGAGCTCCCCTAAAAGCTTTTATAGTTTATCACTTCATATATTCACTGCACAAACGTAAAAACTTTTACTTTTTTTAAGGGACTTTTCAAGGATTCTGTGGTTTGCTTTCAGGTCAAACTAGGTTCGAGTGCCAAACCTGGGCAATTGTTTCTGTTGTCGTCTACTTATCACGTTTCATACAATACAAATACTGATTTCAAGTTTTTTTGAGCCCTCTTTACCCCTTGTCAGATGCAAAAGCTACTACAATACTTTTTTTCTTTTAAGCTGTCCGAGGTTAACCTCGGACAGCTTAAACCTTTTGAGCATGATCTGTTAAAACCTCGGACTGATTCCAGTTGAATATCTATTACCTGGGAGTAAGATGTGTGATCACAAAAATCTGTCTCATATTGTCCATCCAATATGAAACGTCTGTGATTTTTCCCGTGTGACGTGAGAGTGAGCGTAAGATACAGGGTCCTAATTTATTCCTCACCAGAAAAAACATTTTTATTGCATTTTATAGAAGATTATTTGTTTTTATTTATTGAATTTTTTTTGTCTTTTTACAACATTTGTCCTCATATATTAGACAAACATGCTGTTGTAAGCTGTTCTAATTCCTTCATACGACTGCAACCCACTCACATTTAAACAGGTATCATATGTACAAAAAGTGCATCTTGGTGAAATGTCTAAGTTTGAGTCTGTCTCACACACCCCGTATTTTTGCTTTCGCATCATCATTTTGGGAATGAGTCTATAACTTATTTCAAATGACAGTGAAATAACCTGCCAGGAGGCCTTGAAATAATGGGAAGATATTGGTTTGGCCTGTGTGCCTCCACAGTGGAAATAAAGCCAGTGTCTTGTGGCTTTTTTTTTTCCAAGAACTATGAATGGCAAACCCCTGCAGAAGCGGAGAGAGGACTGAAAAACCCACAGAGCAGCCACATCTAAAGATCTTGTAAAATAACTAATCCACCTCATCCATCCAGGCCAGCTGCGCCCTCAGTGGGGATTCAGCAGTTTTATCCCATTTGCTGCATCTCCATCTGCAGCACACATCAAAGCTTAAGAAATCTACCTAAAGACACTCAAGTTTAGGAAATAAGCTTTTGTTCCAGAGCACCCCTACAGAGTGCTCCATTACTTAATTCAGTTTCCCCTTTTGGGATTTGACAGTAGAAAAGAAGCAATTTTAACAGATTTTTCTGTTTCCCACATAAGAAGCAGCAGTTAAGACAAAGAGGTATACGAAGCAAATTGAGAGCATGTGGCTTCATACAGATGTGGTTTTTCATTGTAGAAGTTGGAGACTGCACGTTTTACTTCGGTGGCCAAAATGACAGTAAACGACCGTAAATCAGCAAGCCACTAATCCTGGCTGTTAATTCTCTCCAAGCTCAAAGGCAAGGCTTCTCATGACCTGAACTCGATGTGCTGTTTCAATTAAACAAATGTAGCAAACGACGCCCTCTCAGCACCGCACCGGAACGTCTCAGATAGTAAAAACTGACGTTGCAAAAGTCGGTTTTCATTGTTTCCTGACTCGACATGAACGCCACTGATCACACGTCTCGAAAGACGTTCAGGTATTCATGAAAACGTCTTTGAGTTTAATGTAAGGAAAGCTGCTCAAGATGTTTTCTATAGCAAGAATTCAACATTTGATGTTGGTCTTGGAAAAATTGTTTTTGGATTCATGTTTAAAAGGCTGTCGTGGTTTGTGTTCAGAGAAACGGAAAAAAAAAAAATACACCCAGTGGTTTTACGGAGGAAGGGGGATAATTAAAAGTTTGCGGAAAGGCGATCGGTTTCCAAAGGCCTTGATATAATCGCCAATGGAGCTATGGTTGAAGAGACCTTACTGTAGAACCATTTTGGGCAGCAAGCAATAAAATTCAGTTTTAAACATTTAAGCAGATTTTGTTCAGCCTGAGAACTTCACTGCGAGGGGTTCTGTGGTGACATGAACAATGTCTTATGAGACCTAAAGGGAACTTTTATTGGCTAAACTGTGTGAAAAGCTCTCTGCAGTTGTCAGGGCACAAGGAAAAATAATAATAAAAAGGCAACATGAAGCTAATGCCAAAACCTTTCTACAGCGCTGTGACTTCCTTTGGCATGTTTCCCAGCCTCTTACTTTGTTTTTATTAAGTTCTTCTTTACAGAGTCCTCTCAAATTGCCAGAAAATGTAAAGTCACTATAAGCTACCAGTGGGTTTACTGCTTGGCTGATTCTGGTGCCAAGTATCTCATGAGGACCGCTTTGATTTTTTTAGTTTCTGCTTTGAGACAAGTTGTAAGCACATGTAATGGTTTTCAACTCATTGGAAAAATCTTGAGTCATCCTGTCGTTTAATTAGATTTTGCTTCCAAGTAGGCTTTCTTTGTGGCGCCTTTGTCTCACATTTGAAGTCTAGTATGTGCTACTTTTTTGAATTTTTCTTATTTTGATTCATCCATAAGGCTGTTGTGTAAATGGACTGAATTTATATACCATTTTTCCAATCATTTTAACCACTCAAAGTGCTCTACACTGAAGTTAGATTCACCCATTCGCACTTACAAACACATATTTATACACTGATACTCAGATATTCTGTAGGCAATTTCGGGTTCAGTGCCTTCGCCAGGGGCACATTGACATGTCATAGGAGGAAGCAGGAATCGAACCTACAACCTTCCAATCACAAGACGACTACTCTGATTTTACAGGGTACCATTGTGTCAAATCTGTGGTATGAATGTCATAGCATTGAGCTGACATTATTTTGTGCTTCTGTGTTAGTGTTGTGGTAAAATTCTTAAAAACGGCAAATCCAATAAAATAAATCTCTAAAACTTTAGCTTTACTAGTAAAAAAACAGGAAACCACTCTTAAATCACAGATAACTTTGATGCCATGACAACGAGAAGGGACTAATATCAGGATGATATGTTCTTTTACCACTTAGGAGCTGTGCTAGCTTTTATTTAAAGTGTCACTGTTGCAGGGAGGTTTTTTGCAAAGTGTTCACTAACTGTCGAAACTGTCAGATGAAGTATGTTGGCAACAACAAGAACAATGCAGAACGGAAAATCAGTTTCATCGGTTAACTAATGATGCAGTGGCTTGTCCTTAATGTCATAAACATAAAAGAATGAATGAACTGTAGTTGACCCAGTTTTTGCCAATAGAATCCATAAGAAGAATGCTCTGGATATCTGGAATGAATGGAACGTATTATTTGCACACATGATTGCTCAGCAATCCATTTGTTAAAAACTGCGTAATAAAATACTGACGTGGTCAGTCTGGTGGTTTGGAAAGATAGGGGTTTGGCGTTGAGCGGTATGTTACAGTTTTGGAGTAAACACAGTGATGTACAGAGAGATTGCAAAATAGCATGACTGGAAAGGAATGAAACCCACAGTAGTGTGTCCAAGCAGAACTTTGAGCTTGGAAATGTGTGCCAAACATGCTGGATAGGGGGAAAAAAAACACTGCAAAGTGAGCTGAATAATTTCACCACTGGTTCAGTGAAATGATCGTTCTTTATTAACCGAAGACTCAGTTATTCCACCAAACATGAGTTTGATGGAAAAGAAAGAGGACAAATGGCAGAGTTTGCTATTCGAATGGGTTTTGTGGTGGTTTAATGGTGTTGAATGTTACATCCACTCCATCAAATTTGAAGTTCGGACATAGTTTTTAAAGGAAAACTAAACCACAAAACACAAACATTTTCCTAAAAGCAGATCTTTAAACAATGCCTTGCAAAAGTTTTTAGAAACTAAATTTTTTTTTTTACATGTACTCCCATTACAACCACAAACTTCAATTTATTTTATTAGGGACCATATGTGAAAGACAAACACAAAGTAGTGAATGGCTGGGAAAACAAAACATGATAAATTTCCACAAAGAAATCCTGCAAACTATTGCGTGCTTTTACATCTAATTTACTTCAATGGACTACCTTGCACCGCAAAAACAGTTGTGAGTCGAATGAGACAGAGAGCATCTGTAAGAAAAATATATATTTTTATAACTACTGCATTATGCTTAATGTGTTCAGGTTGATATTCAATCTTCCTCCACATGCAGCATATTGCAACTTCAGTTTTGTGATTGGGGCATCTTCTTCCACGTGTTTGTTACTGTTTCTCCAGTAACAAACTACAAACTGGACTTCTAGAGGCTTTCTTCTTGCCACTATTCCAGAAAGACCAGGAAGAGAGGAGTGCACAACTAATAATTGTCGTGTCAACAGATTCTCCTACCTAGGCTGAGGATTTCTGCAGCTGCTCCAGAGTTCATAGGCCTCATGGGCCTCTGGGATCCTCTGATTAATGCTCTCCTTGTCCAGCCTGTCACTTCAGATCAGGGGACTTTAAAGTGCAGCCTGGGGGTCATTTTCGACCCTAGGCACCAAAGGTCACAGTCCCAGTTCAAGAATGGTACAAAATTGCCAACACAAGCGATTGATGGAAAAGGTGTGAGATTTAGTTTTTTTTTTTTACTGACAAATCAAATTTTCCCTGAAAATGGAAAATGTTAGCTATGCATTGTATTAATCACATTGTTTTCCTTTCATTCTAATTTCTTAGTCATGAGTAAAAAGAAAGAAAAAAAAAATGCAGTGACTTTAATTCAATAGCAAATGTTCTTGTTTGTGAATCTACAAGTGGACCAACGTCCTGCCTTTGGTGAAGGTTTACTTTTCATGTTTCAAATGTCCATTCCTTTAAAGATCCATTTTCTTCAAAGGTCTGATTAATTTATTTGTTTAGTTAAAATATTGCATGTTTACCTGTGTGCAGGTAAAAAGAACACTTTGTCATAATTTTTGCATTTTTAATTTTAAAATATCTAATTTTGTTGCCTCTGAATACTTTAAACTTGGTGTTTTTGGCCCATATGAAAAAAGTATTTGGACAACATGGGTTTAGATGGATGTTCATGTCTTCTTAGGTTTGCAGTTGAGCTGTAATCCTTACAGTTTAGGATGACGGCTTTGTGAGATGTTTAGATCTTGGGATATAATTTTATGACCTAAAGCTATTTTAATTTCTCCACACCTTTTCCATGATATGTTCCCTGGACTTCATGATGCTGTTTGTTCACCGATTTTCTCCAACAAATCTCTGAGACTAAATTACAATTACAAGTTGACTCTGTGTACTAACAGAGTGACTTATGAAAACAACTGGGGCTGAAAACAAATGCAGCCCACCTTTTTATATTTTTTTATAAAAATGTTGGAAAGTAGTGGAGTTCAGTTCCTTCCACTTTACTGTTTACTGTGCTGCCATGTGTTTGTTTGCATAAAGTCACCAAAATACATCATAGGCTGTGATTGCAACCAGACAAAATGTGTAAAATTCCAACACATACTTTTCCAAGGCATTGTTGCAAAAAAAAAAAAAAAAAATCAAAGTCTCTAAATATAAAATGAGACAGGTCTGTTCCAGCTGCAGAAAAGTAGCTCTGGAAAATTACATGAGACGGGTACTGGCACGGAGATGTAAATAGACCATGACAGAGTGAAACACATAAGGTCCTTGTGATGACTGAGGAGCCGCCCTGCAGCTTGTCTTCAAGAGAAACATTGAATGTTTAGAACAAGTGAACACGGGAACGTCATGGAAGCTCCTCGTCTTACTTGAGCGCTGCTTGGATCAGACAAAATCTCCTACGAGCTCAAACAGGCTAAAGTCAGGCACAAACCTGTTCATAGTTTTGGACGTGATGCTTCTTCAGAATGGAGAACAGCTACATTTTTAGCTGGACAGTGACTCTGGATGGCATCAGACTTCAACTTGCTGTACAGCAGGGACTAAGTACACAGCCCTGGTGGACACCCGTGTTGAGGTGCGGTGTGGATTAGGTGTCACCACCTGATGTCTGCCTGTCAAGGACTGGGATTAAGTTGAAACATAGAGATGCAGAACGGAAGAGGAAGAATTGATATACTGACCCATTCAATAAATATGATCGAAAATCATTTCAGGAACCTTTTCACTAAGTGAAACACATTGTATAAATTACCTACACACAGATGGATGTTTGAAAACCTAAGTTAATTATGATGATTTTCCACTTAGTTAATGAAAACATGACTTCTAAAATTAAAATAATATCCCAATATAGTATTTCTAGAAACAGAAATGTGAGCTTAATGAAATATTTGCTTAAAGGTTGATATCTTTAATTTGACAAATGAGGCTCATGTAATTTATTTCATATGACTGTATGACAATAAAAAATTAGCTGTTTTCAATGAACAACGTTCACGTATTTGTCTGACCAAAGTGTGATAGTACAGGCTTTGAGACAAAAGCTATTTGATCATCTGCAGTTGTGTTTGTAATTTAAGCACACTGCATGGCAAAGGAAGCAGATACAGAAGATGTTTTAAGGCCTTGAACTATGTCCTCAGCACACAATAGCGATCTTGCTTTTTCACTTTTGAGTTTATGCTACTTTAACAGTTTACCACTACCAATAACACAGCGTGAAGTTTGTTGATTTAATTTGAAGCACAGATTCACATTCCTAAGCACACAGTTTTGTGTCTGCGTCTCCACGACTTCCAAACATGTGCTTATGAATAACTCACCGCTGCTGGGCTCTTTAAGTTGGGTGCAGCTGAGAAGGTTCAAACCAGGAAGCCAAAAGCCAAGCCCACATTAGGTATCTGCACTCTCTCTCCTCTGGTTCATTTTTTTCCTAAAGCAACATAAGTGTCTCCCATTTGTTGCTAAGTTCCCAATTTGGCAAATTTACTGGCTTAGCCTGTGAACTGAGCTGCTTTCACTCAGAACCCACAAATGTCAAACAGACGCTAAAGCCCACACAGAGATGTTCTGTGCAGAATTGCAAGCTTGAAGAGGAAAAACGTAGAGGACTCCTGTTTGATTTATACCGGGATATAATACAGGTCTAGCTCCATGCTTGGTATATTCACGAGGAATGATACTGAACATGTACACAGTGCTGTTATTATGAGAGTTCACCATGTACAATGCCTCGCATAAATATCCCTTCAACTTCTCCACACAGTGTAATGTTACAACCACAAGTCTTAATGCATTTAATTGTAGAGGACTTCTAAAGCAGCAACAAACAAAGCTTTGGTTATCTTATTTAGTTCAATTTATAATCCAAAGACGGAAAGAGCAGAGTTCTCCGAACCTACCAAGACATGGCCGTCGATCTAACATGTATAGTTAATTTTTGAGGATCTGCAGGGATCCACAGGGTCTATGTTGACAGGAGAACTACTGGTTACAGTAAGAGCAACAACTTCATGGTTCAAATCAAAACATATGCATGCGTTAACAGACCTAGTCAAAGTCTTGTTTTAAATACAATTGAAAATTTGTCACAAGACCTGCATGTCCAATCACATTCCAATCTTATAGAGCTTGAGAAATTTGTAAACAAGAAATTTGCATGTACAAAATGTGCAAAGTATAAATGTGGCAAAAAAAAGAAATGTCTCTATAAAAGGTTGAAAACCATGCAATATTTTCAACACTTTGTGTTGGTCAGTCACATAAAATCCTATTTAAATACATTAGTTTGTGGTTGTAACATGAAAAAGCCACTAGAGACTAATGTACTTTTGGCCATTTTGAATGTAATGAAGCAAAAAAGACAAACATTACATTGTTTCATCACTGGTGACTGAATATGACTGAATATGCCATCTGCAACATCTAATTACGACAAGAAAAATAAACTGAAAATATTAACTTGGAGTATGATACTTATTCATATATTATTTGTGGAATTGTTGCATTTTCAAATAAGCTTTTACTTTCTCAATATATTGTTACATTGTTGACTCAAAACCTATATTACTGGCAAGGTACTGCACTATTACATTACTGATTCCACAGACCGTCAAGGTAATAATTAATTTTTATTGATGCTTCAGACAGAAAATGTTCATTTCCAATGCAGTTTGTCATAAGCAATAGCGGCCTGAGCTTTTAGTTTAAGTCAGTGATATGTATATATTAAAGACACAAAGACAATGTTTTAAATACTTCTTTAGTTCTTGCTGCCTCAACTTGAAACAGATCAACTTTAAATACCAAGAGAATGGGAAGGTTTACCTAAGAAGTTATCAAAACAATACAAATAAAGACGCAGTTGGAAGGTGTTTAAACAGGGGAAGATGGTAACAACTGGACATCAGATATACACATAAAAGCAAGCAGACAAAGATGCTCACGTAAAAAAAAAAACAGAAAAAAATAATAGAGGCTTTATGGTGATGAGCTTTTACTAACCAAGGTGCTTTACTCAAAGTCAGACTAATAAATACAAGAAAGAATAAAATCAAACAGATGATGGAAGAAGCTCTGTTCAAGATGTAGCACACCAGTCACATTTCACCGTTTTGAGAAGTGTCATCTGACGAGCCAAAGCCCAGCAGAAAACATTCCCGTCGAGCCCTGCCTCCAGCTTTCCGGTAGCACAACTGAAACGTCTTCATCGCGCACTGAGCCTTTTTCATCACTTGCAGTAAGACGACATTATAGGCTGGAGCTGCAGAACCAGCTGTCACACAAAGTCACCTGCAGTCTGAAGGTTGAGAAACATGCATGTTATGTACAGAGTCCTCTGCCTGTTAGGGCCTCATCAGCTTGTGTTTTCTTGTTTTTTTTATTATTATTACCATTTGATCAAACACAAGTGGAAAATCTTTTGAAAGCATATTTTACAAAGTTCAACATACTGAGAAGAAACACAGTTCAAATTACAGAACAGTTAAATGTCATCTTTAAATGATAAAACGTTCAGAAGCGTGTAGGTTTCATCCGATTTGAACAGCAAACGATAAACCAAGCAATGAACGTTCTGATTATGACCCTTGTTAAAGCCATTTAAACCACATTCACGTCTGCATGGAAAACCCTTTATTTCTTATTACTTCTTTAAATTTCAACAGGTCCTCCAGATCTATGCAAATATGCGGATTCCAAGCTAAAAGTAGAGTAGAATTGTGCTTGTTTTGTTTTGTTCACTCTGTCCCCCACATGGCACAAAATTAGCAGCAGGACTGCATCTGAACCTGGGTTAATGTTACAGTGCCGAGCACTGCGGCAAACACAATGGAAACCTCTTTTTGTAGTGGTTGGTACAGCTGCAGCACGCCGCACCGATGTCCTGGGAAAGTCGACCATCAAAGGGATTGTTGCACTCTTCTCTGCTTTTCATCTCAGTGGTCGCAATACGTAATCTTAAGATGGGACCGCTCCTTTCTGAACAAACTAACAAACGTCTTACTGTTGATGAATAGTTTGTGAATCTACTGTGGTTGATTGTTGTGTCTACCTGTGTTTTTTTTTATAGAACAGCTGTCTTATTCATTCCCAATTTAAAGGCAGTTTAATTTGTTTCTGGACATTACTACCATGTTAAGTTTCTGTTCAGATCATTTTGAATGTCTTAATTAGCAATCACTGCAGATTAGGATCGGTTCGCTTTCACAGAATACCAAAATGTTCAAAAGCTACAATTCAAAAACCACAAAAAGGGCAGAGCCTGTTCATGAGATGCCAGGGGAAGTGTACCAGATGCCCCTCCTCCACATGTTGCTGCACATTGCTGGCAAAAGTTGACTGGAAATATTTCAAGCCAAAGTGTGTGTAAAACTAAAGAAGCGCCACCCATTGCTCCTATTAAGGTAGCACTGCTTTAGAAGTTCACACACAGCTCTGAACTACAATGAACACTTGAATACTACTGCTAACATGTGTTTATTCCAATTTAAATGTTATCATTACATTGTTATGACTGTAATAATTATTGCTTAATATTATTGTAGCAGCAGCAAGAATAGTTGTGGCTTTTCTGTTGTAATTCGATCATGTCATTTTTTTTTTTTTTACAATTTTGGCCCAATTATCAGCCGACTGTTGATTATTCCTCCATTTGATGGAGGAATAATCAACATCCAAGTTCTTTTCAGCACAGTCTGCGTGCGTTTCCCTTGTTTTGGTTTGACCCGTTTCATCGCTGCAAGACAAGTTGCTGTATTCCTAATGATCCCCAATTCTCAATCATCACAAGAGGGGGAACGGTTCAAATCCGGGAACAAAACATTTTAAGAAAATTCTTCCCCCAAACCAAATTTCTTTCCACTCTCCTATTCGATTTGCTCTTCTAAAAGCCGACTGAGGAATTTTATTTTTCCCTGTTAAGTTAGTAACTGGATATGCATTTGGTAACAGAGCTCAAAGGTTTTCCTTTAGGTTCAACATCTTTTCAGTAGGGCAACATGTTTTTAAAATGTTACATTTTAGCTTGTGGAAAAACACTTCCTCAACCTGAATAATATCCACTTGAATGTCCTCGTCACAGCACAGAGCGACCTGGCTGTGCTGCTCGTCGTTCATTCTGCATGCTAAGCAACCTAAGCTAATCTACTTTTGCGCGTTTATTCACAAAGCCATTTGTCAGAGCCAAGCGGTCCTCCGCTGTCCAATCCGTCCTGTACAAAGTTCAGATGATTATGTGGAGTTTGACTATTTGCCACTAAGATGAGAGGATGCCGTTTTCATTTTTAGATAAGTGCATGCGCATGACGTAGTCTCTGTACATACAGTATGAGTGGGTCCTAAAGTATAAGTTAAGTGTGTGCATGTGTGGGTTACACAAAGTGTGTGTGTCTCAGTCAGTGACGCTGTGCGCTCAGGCGCTCCTCGGTGCCCTCTGTTGAGGCTTGCTCCTGCTCTTGCGTCCCACGGCGCGTCCTCCCCCTCCTCCCCCTCCTCCTCCTCCTCCTCCTCTTCCTCCGCTGTGCTTGTGTTTCTCAGCCCTCTCTTTCTCCTTATGTGGCAGAATCATGAAGTCCCCGCGATGGCGCTGGCTGCGCGGCGGACGGTAACCCAGGGCCTTGCAGTGCTCGCCCAGGTTTCCGGGGTGAATCAGGGCCATCACATCCTCGTACCAGGGTTGGGTTCCTGCGCTCTGATAGGACGAACTGGCCAAGGAGGAGAGGACGCGATTGGCAGAGGGGCTCCAGACAGCGAGGCGGACGGTGACTGCGGTCCAGTGATAGCCGTGCTCCTCCACCTGGCAGTGATAGACGCCACCGTGAGAGAGCTCGGCTCGCCGAATCAGGACGCCGCGCTCTATCACCACCAGCTGGTCACCTGTCATCACCTGGACGGATATTAACTCCATTATTATAATTCAGTTCGATAAAATTTTATTCTACTGTATAAACTCAGTTCAATTAGTTTTAATTAACTGTAATTTAAGCTAATTCATTAAATTAATATAATTTTATTTTCATCTTAATGAACTTAATTTAATTTTCATTCAACCTCGGCTTCATTTCATTAAAATTGTTTCAGCTGACTTAATTTCACTTTGATTCACTTGTATTTTTTTCACAATTTAATTAAATTCAAATCGATTTAACTTAGTTTAATAAACTTATTTATACAGCTTCAACCCCACAACAAAATGACAAGTCAATTATTGATCTCAATGTTTAAATTTAAAGTAATGTGAACATAAGATGCTGTGTTAGATTTGACTGTGTTTGGGTAAAATGTGTCTACCTGGTTTAGCTCGGCGCTATTCTCTCCAGCTTGTTTGTACCAGGTAACGGCAGCATGTCTGGACCGAGGCAGACACTCCAGGTAGGTGCTGTTACCCTCGGCAACCATCATGACCCTCTGCTCCGCCTCCACCTGCAGCCCAGCTGGATTAAAGCAACAAGACACAGTAACTCATTAAACATGCTTTTGATGCTGGTAAAGCTACCGCCTTGGTCCGTTTCTGTCTTTATTTTCTCCCTTGAAATTATTTGTTTACAAAGGACAGATTTATTTGTTTGGTAAAGTTGTGTAAAAAGCTTTACACATTATTGCAGTAAAGTTAATCCTTTATCTCAATAACCTAATCTCGCACTGAGGAACCCAAGTTTTAATTTCAGTGGATTTATTTTGGGAGAGACTAATTTAAGCTGTTCAGAAATAGTTTTAACCAAATCACTGGTGCACAGCCTTTCGTATCTCTAGCAATTTCTTTAAATCAAGTTCAGCTGAATATTTTTAATAATTTATATTTTGCTTTTCAAAGATTTCAATTACTTCTAATTAGTAAGCTATGACTTCCTGTTTCCATTGGCTGAAAATATGACACAGAAGCGCCATTCTTTCAACTGACTGGACGAACACCTATCTTTGTATTGACATCACACAGTGAGGTGAATATTATAGCCTATATATATTTTAGCCTATATATGTAGGCTAAAAGAACCTGTACATCCCTAAGACATGCCGTAAGCAGCTGTACAGGTCGCTTCATATTTACTGCAGATTAGAACATTTTCTCATCTCTAAACCCAAACTGAGGGAGTTAAGAAAGGTAGGTATCATAGACTAAGAAATTTAAATTAAACTTGAATTCTGTAGCTTTCCACAGGCCACATACACTCTGTTACGATAGATGTAGTTCAAACCATGTTGGACTGCAAAGTATTCATGCATAATGAACAGTTGGACACTTCACACTTGGTGAAATCGTTGGATTTACTGCTCACCTCCCTGTCGGACGCACTGAGTTAGTGGATCCTCCTCCTCCCCTAAATGACGAGCATTTCTCCTGCAGACAAACAAATATAACAGTTAGTTGCAGGGAGGTACGCAGATAGACACTAGGTGGTGCTAGACATCCTGCCCTTTCCTCTCTTTAGAAAGAAGTGCCCTTTTGAAATGTGCGTGTGTGTTTTTGACAGTATATAGTGTGTAGCCCAAGGTAGCATTCTGGATTACCAGTGCCCTGCATTTCTATAATTTTGGCATTTTTTCCACTAGAGAACCCAGCCCTCCAAAATGTCTGTGCACTCCACTGGTTAGTTGTTTTTTGCTCTACCAGAGAAAAGGCTCAGAGTGATGACATTGATTTGCAAATGCTGGTTACTATGTAAATTTTGTCCTGATGATGGCACTAGAGAGAAGGTCATGTTGTGCTTCAATCTGATAGAAGTGAATCAATCTGCTCATGCAATCACTGGGGGAAAAGGTTAGATTAGAATATCCCCAATAAAAATGAAAAATAAATAAATAAAACTGGAAGACGTTTTGCAAAAGGGGCCACAGTTTTATTCATCTGGAAAAAATGCCTAAAGCCTAAACAGAGAAATCTGAGTTTAGATGTGATCAACTTTTAAACTATCAACAGATGTGCTTCTAATTTCATACTAGATGACTGACTAGAGATTGCATCTCCCACATTTAACTGAGAGGGAAGACATTTAGCTACACTATAATCACATTAGCTGTTGTTTGGATTTTTTTAAAAATGTGCACTTTCTTTCTTCCCTACCGGCGCACGGTGGGCATATATGGACTGCAGGCATGTCCGTCCCAGGTGCAGTATGGATCCCTGGCCAAGCAGCACTCGGCGCAGGCCTGACCGTACAGCTCACACTGGTACAGGGCCAGCTGAGACACACCCTCCCTGGAGCCCACAAACAGCCACTGTGAGGTGAAAGATAGAAACAGATCGAGGAGAAAACAGTGGAATGGAGGATCATTAAGGGAAACAGAAAAAAGAGGAAGAAATCCAGTTCAAATGATGAACAAAAAGACAATATTCATCTCATTTAATGATGCGCAACACACTGAACTCATGCTGCTTGTGTACAGGAGCAAAAACTGTGTTGACGCTTGTTTTTTTTTTTTATGGACTAGATTTCAAAATCTGTTGTCGAGAAAGATGTAGGTTTGTCTTTTTCAAAGATCACAGACTATTTTAATAAAGTAAGGTGAAAATGCGTGTGTGTGCGTGTGTGCGCACCAGTCTGTGTGTACAGTGTGGTATCACTTCATTATGCCACTGACTGAGGTGAGGTAACCATAGCAACTGGTGATGAAGATGTCCTTGGAGACGCAAGGTGGAAAGATGAGTGATAAGTGTGACGCTGTGCATGCAGGGGTGTGCGGGTGTGTGTGGGTGTATGTGTGTGCGTGAGTCAGGGAGTTTGTAAGTTTGGCAGCGACTTTCTCTCATTCATTTTCTTACCTTTTTCTTTGACAACGCCATCGCTGTCACGGGTGATTTGTGCTGCGAGTAGAAAGAAACATGCTTAATGTCTAAAGAAGCATATAGCAACATTATAGATCAATATTAAACAGTTTTTATGACACTCAAATCTAAGAAATGTAAAAAAAATGTACAATAAAGTAACCTCCTAGTGGTAATGGACCAGAAAATACTATGCAGACATATCAAATTACAAGACTTATATATATATATATATATATATATATATATATATATATATATAAAAAATATAAAATAAAAATAAAAAATACATATTTTTTTTATTTTTTATATATTTTTTTGTATCTGAAATACCTAGAGATGC
>CAEGAE010090417.1:0-22563 GCA_903067095.1 Girardinus metallicus | reverse complement strand
TACATAATTCCTTGCTTAATCATATTTTTGTCTATATAAAACAGATATATAAATATATATTTTCTTTTACCAATCTCTAAATATAAAGACAATAACTTTATTTGGCAACATTTTTATACAATAATAATCAATATATTGTTTTATTTACAGTTTGAATAATTCAAAAGAAATGTAAGTGCTTGAATCAGCTTATACATCATGCTTTAAAATGTTTATATAAATGCCATAATACACTGATGCTGTGGTATTTCTTACTCAGGATTATCATGCTTGAGAATCACATACAGACCCATTGGTGCATCAATGAAACGTAATCTCATTATTTACTTACTATTTACAAACATTTACAATCCCTCTGCGTTTTTTTCTCCACATAATAACGGCCTCATTTTTGGTGCCTCTTCTAAATTATTTCATAACCTCTTGGGGATTTTCAATCCAGTAACCTGATGCTGCTTTGTGCTGTATTATTCTAACCTAGAATTATAATGCCGCTGACCTTTTCAGAGGCGATGACCGGCGCGTAAAGCGCACATTGCCCGTGATGAATACCAGAGTTTTTTGGAGTGGTTGATTTTAAAGACATATGACACGGTCAGTCTCCCCTCACGTCCGCTTCCTGTTGGCGTTGACAAACAGGGCTTGGATTTCTCAGCATGCCAGGCATTCTTTTCACCCTGTCTTTCCTGGAGTTTTGAAAGGCCTCTGAGCCTCCCACCCAGAATCGCCGAGCATAAAGACACACAAAGCTGCGGGGTTATTCAGTTTGTTCTAAGCTCTCTTCCCCCGTCGGCTGTTTGCCTAGTAATTCAATTCAGATGTTCAGGATCCAAAAACATGTTTGCTTGAATGAAATCCACCCCTCCACCCACTTTTGACCAAGGACTGTGCTTTTCTTAGCTCTGGTCCAAGTTGGACAGCCAGGCAAGGTACTGCCACCTCTGCCTTTTTTAGCTTTAAGCCCTCAGAAGAGACAAGCGTCTCTCCTTACACTTCCTCAACAGCTATCTGCTGTGTTTTTCCCCTTCAAACCTTCCTGTGTCTATGTGAGATCACTCCCTAAGAGCTGGTCTGAGTGTTTCTGCTTCTGCTTCTCTAGCTTGAGATTTATGTCTTACAACAAGCATGCCTGTGTAAAGTGCTTGATTTCCATCTGCCAGTGCTGATACTGTTTAGTATCCGCTCTATCACGTCGATGTTTACGTTTAAAACATAGTTTATGTTCCTTGTGGTTTTTAGATTACACTTTCCATGAGGATTGTGAAACCAGACATATGAATCTGTCATGGGCTAGAGGAATATAACCTCGGTGCATGCACTGAGTCAAAGAAGGCATTGATGCATTTCAGTTTGAATGATTAGGAGTTTTTCAATAGCAGTGAGTCATAATTCATGATTTAAGAGTGTTAGAAAGCTTAATTAGTCAACATTGATTTACATCATATTCTTCTCATCAAGGGTTTAGACGCCATCTTTATTGAGAAACCGGCAGTCGGGGGTAAGTCTTCGAACAGGTTTTCTCTGAACCAAAAGTCAGCACTGAGTTGAAACTGGTGCCTTGAAAACTTGTGTTTAGAGCGCAACGAATCATGCATTCCAGGATATGAATTATTAATGGGGATCATTTGAAATTCTCACTGAACTGCTTCCCAAAATGTGTTGGCACCCAGGTCTGGAGGTCTCAGACAACCCTTTGCAACACAGGGAAAATCCAGGCATATTGTACATGAAG
The DNA here is from genome assembly GCA_903067095.1 of Girardinus metallicus. Classification (NCBI taxonomy): domain Eukaryota; kingdom Metazoa; phylum Chordata; class Actinopteri; order Cyprinodontiformes; family Poeciliidae; genus Girardinus; species Girardinus metallicus. The sequence goes on along the minus strand of CAEGAE010090417.1, from coordinate 20,831 downwards.
TGGAACAACAAAGCACAACTTAAATATACATGACGTGTGGGAGCGGGGATTTTAACCCAGTAAGTTAGCTGCATTTTCTGAAATGGACTTTTATCAAGTCTGTCTCTATCGTCTTATCAAATGTGCCCTGAGCAAGTTATTTTTACTTTATAGCCTTAAAGTCCACAAAGTTCATAAAATTCCAGATCCAAATCATCTTAATATAAGTGCCACAAAAAGCTGGTTTGTCCTCAAATTCCTTCTGTTTAAAGTTTTTTGTCACATTTTCAGACTTTGAAACAAACTTTATATAGCCTGAGTGAATACAAAATGCAGTTTTCGTACACTGATTTAATTTATTTTGTGAAAAAAAACAAACAAAAAAAAAACAATCCACACCAATGCGGAAAAGTAATTGCCCCTTAAGCCGAAAGTCTTGTGAATCTTTCGCATTTCACTTCTGTCACACTACTTTTGGGTTATTGAATGTTTTTTGTTTAGGCTCATTCCAAAACAATCTGATAGGATTTAAGTCCTAACTTTAACTAGACCTCTCCAGAACTGCAACGTTGTATTTTGAGGCATTGAGAGATTGACTTGCTGCATTGTCCTGCTGCATAGCCCAGGTGAGCGTGAGCTCAAGGTCATGAACTGATGGCTGGATATATTCTTCTTCAGGATGTTCTGCTAGAGAGCAGAATATTTGGTTGGGTCATCCACAGTATGACACTACCACCATGTTACAGGTACTTTTTCTGAAATAATGTGTAAGTTTATAGGAAATGTGCCTCATTCTTTCTACAATGTTTCACCAAAGACAAGTGAGGCTTGGAGTGCTTTAGATGTTGTTCTAGGTGCTAGTGTGACCCTGTCCATTATCCTTTGGCATTCCTCATTTCCTTTTTTAGATCAGGGTGTAATGCGTTATTTTTGAATATTTTCAAGCCAATTTCTTGCACATAACCAACAAATGAGGGTCAAAGATCATTCATGGCTCAAGTAAAGCAATGCTTGATATTGAAATGAGTTTGATGATCTGTCATCAAAACAGCAAAAACAGAAAATGTACTTATTCACAGCCATGTTTAAACAGCAGCGAATGTCTCCAACAATCCAACTTTAAAAAGATTTAAAAGGAGCAAAAAGTTGGACCTCGAAAGAAGGCAATAATATAAAGTTAAAGATTTGAAACAATCCTGAGCAGCATGAAGTAAAAGAGAGTACAGAAGCCTCAATGCAAACCTTGTTCCCCAGCAGACCACGTTGGGGAGAGACAGAGGTTGGGAAGGGGGTGGGGAAGGATATTGAAGAAAGGTTAGCCTGGAGGAACAAGACTCCTTTCTCCCCTCCCACCCCTTGACCCTCCCATGTGACAAGTTGAGCCAACAAGTGGTCTATTCAGCCAGGCAGCCAGGGGAAATGGCTGCTGGGCTGAGCTCTGCCTAATGAAAGCAGAGACGCTTGTTATTATTATTGTCTTCATCGTTCCCGTCGTAGCCGTAATGCCGATCAGATCTCGGCGGGGAGCTGTACTTCCTTCGGAAAGACACTCGCTGCAAGCAAAAACAGGTTTCATCACTAAACCCCAGCAAATATCTGAGGCTATACAGAATTTTAAGTGGATTTCCACCATTAGTAACGTTTATAACCCCCTCCTGGTAGCGGATTGCATTCAGACACTGCGGGAGATGATGTCTCGGCAATGTTTATAGGGATCCAGTTTACCTTATCGTGATTGTGTTGGTTTGCGGTTGGCTGGTGCAACTTTTCTGACTCGGTGGCTCCGTTGTTTTTCCTTTTTGGACTGAACAAACAGTTCTCTCCTCAACTAAATGACCGTAATGATCCTGGCATGTGTCTGCGAGGCTTTTTAATGCTCCTTGGTGCTGGGCCAGATTGCATCACAGGGCCAGTCACACGCATAAACTGTGATGTTTACCAAGGGAGGCATTTAAAAGCAATGTCCCATTCAATCTGCGCGTTTCTTTTGTTTGTTACAGTTACAGGCATGCTATCCTTTTTTCACATATAAAACAGCAAAACAAAAGAGGGCTCAAATTAAAATAAAATGTATCTTTCTGTGCAAAGGTTGCACCTGAATGTTGCATGTGAGAAGCAGCCATGAGGCATTTTGAGATCCTTATGGTCTGACATCATTAAGTAGAAATTCCCCAGCTTCACAGTATCATGGTTATAAGTAACTCAATCAAAATTGTATACTTGAGCTAATTATCTTTGATCCAGCTTTATTAACTTCTGCCCTATCAACTGTGTAACAAATGTTTTATTGTCATTTATCCATAGCTTATCTAATATTTTTAATTAGAATATTTTATATGATGCTTTTTATTCACTTTGAGTTACCTTTGTGTTTTAATATTGTTATGAATTGAATTGTACTGATGTTATTTTGTTTTTGTGACATATTTAAGCAAAAGTGTAGGCTAGTTTCAGGTGTTTAATAATGTGCAGTAATATTAAACAAACCTCCCTTTCACTTCTTTAGTACATCACAAGTCTTAACCCGCTTCTGTTTGCCATGTTGGAGCTTTCTTCAGCCAGCTAATATGCAACGTACAGCAACAGGTGGGGAAGGGGCAGCACTTTGTTGCTCTACGCTCCACTCAAGATATACAGAATATAAAACCCTTTTATCTTTCTGCTTTTTAAGAAAACAACACAAGCATGGCATGTTCATATTAACTGGTAAATTAGTTGTGTTGCTTGCCCAGGTGGCCGGTGCGCACCGCTTCTCGTAGTTTTAAAACAGTAGCTTAATAAAAGCGATGGAAGGCGCTCCTGATTATTTTCCCACAAATTAAATAAAACGTTTTTGGGACTGAAAATGTTTCAATCTATTTTCCCTGAGGAAGAATTAAGGGAAAACGTCTTGTAGCTGTTTTTAAGCCAGCTGAAATGCAACAGGTGGAGACAGGCATTAAAGGGCTTTTCTACACTTATGTGCTCCATGCAGTCAAAGAAACCTCCTGTGTCTTTCCCGGCATCTCCTTGAAAGCATCTCAAGCCATACAAATAATAGGAAGGAACTTTTTTTTCAAAACTTTAGCATACTTTGGGTACTGGCTTTTGCCTGGTGAGATGTGTGTTGCTTACTTTTCTGTCTTTGCGTCTCCTGTTTCAGTCCAATAAAGTTCCCGTGGTACAGCATGCCCACCACGTCCACCCGCTGACGCCCCTCATCACCTACAGCAATGAACACTTTTCTCCTGGCACGCCCCCATCACACCTCTCACCTGAGATCCTCGATCCAAAGACAGGTAAGATCATCGCCTCATGCTGTGGACTTCAAGTTCATGATTTTTAAAGGGAGCTTTGTTTTCAAAGAACTGCTCATGATGTAACCTGCTTTACGTAACATTTATAGCTTTATCATTTAATATATAAACTGAGTATAAGTGGTCCTGGAGGCTGAAGCTAATGGCTAATCTGAGTGCTATTCTGACCCAAAACTTTTACTGTGTTCCATTATGTGTTTCAGACAGGAAGGTGATTGTTGGTGCACCGCCTCCTACCTCAATTTCCTGTATAAATAATCATTGGTTTTAGTGAAAATAACTCTCCGTTGGTTTAAAGGTTCATAAAAGTGTTTGTAATAAGTGTTATGACAGTTCTCACAAAATCAAATGTTTTTTTTTTTTAAGACAATACAAGTCCACTTTTGTTTTGGTTTCTTTTGGATTAGCCCTTATCTTTAACCTCTAGCATCAAGTACCTTCATTTACATTAAGATTAGAGATGTATCTATCTACTATGAGAGTTATCCACTGCAGGCAGCATCTGAACTATTTGTAACTTTTCACCAGAACCTTAAATTAAAAATCCCAGGTTTTTAATTTCCGGCTTAAGTTAAAATGCCAATCAAAGCTGTAATGTTGTATTTATTGAATGAATGTCTTTACTGAGCCTTGTAGCTTCATGTTGTAGTGGTTTTAGAAACAGACACTTCATACAGTTACAGCAATATTCCAGTATTATCCTAATGAAGGTTCTGCCATTTTGAGCATAAAATAAGGTTGGATAATCAGAGTAAGCAATGATCGAATTAGGCGCCATTGAGTGGGCTGATCTTATTCCCATTATTTAGACATGTATACATCTTAATCCCACTATTATATCCTCTCAGAGTTTCCACTGCATCTGCCTACTCACTGTGCAGCTTCACAATGCAGAGTTTTTTTTTTAGGTCCGTTTACTAATGACTCTGGACATCTTTTTCTTTAAGAACATGGTTGCTTGTTTAGGGTTTGTTCCCACAGGCTTGGTAAGGATGGGAAACAGTGCTGGGTGGATATGGGTAAATTAGAAAAGCACCCTTCCAAAGCTGTGGGAAAACCATAATGTACTTGACTTGGGTGGGACTTATCACTCAGCCTGCGCACTATCTTGTAAACAAGGACATGAATGAAACTCACTTCGTTCACTTCTTGTGGACAATATTGTATAAAGTCTGCCGATCCGTCAGCAGTGTAGTGCTGAACATGAAAATGTAACCATTGTGTTAAACCTTTATTGATTAAAAGCAGCACATATATTTTTTTGTGCTACGTACATATCTGTGAATTTCATGTGGATACAGCAGATGTATTGAGTGAATATGAATTGTCAGATATTACCATAATAGAAACATGTAGAGCAATATTACCACAGCACACGTGCAGTGTGGTTTTATAATTTCTTCTTCTTTTTTGTCCCTGCAGGTATTCCTCGAACACCTCATCCATCAGAACTCTCTCCGTACTACCCTCTGTCTCCTGGTGCTGTCGGCTCGATTGCACATCCTCTCAGCTGGTTCATGCAACAGTGAGTGTCCTATATTATAAAATATAACACATATATTTGAATGCATACCAGAAACACAAAGACGCAAATTTTGACAGATCCTCTACTTGTCTTTAAGATCTGCTTTGAAACCTTCAGGTCCTGAGTAGCCAATAAACATCTGTATTTGCAGAGATGACATTATGACACATATGTGAGAGAGCAGTCATATCAAACCAAAGACAAAATGATTTTAATATAAACCATCTTTGCCATGGAGTTGAGTGACTTTAGCAATTAGCATGAATAGCATTATTGGGTATTTTTCTGAGAATATACATTTCCAAAAGGCTGGAAATATTATGAAATACAGAATATTTCATGACAGAGAGGTTGGATGATCAAACATATAAAAGAGCAGATTTATTGTACATTGTGGAGTCTTCCTGTTATCCTTGCTCTCTCTTGCAACCTAGATAATTTATCCCTTTAAGTAGCTTCTTGCCTTTGTGTACTTCCTCTGATTACATTTAAATACGTTGCTCTTGTTGGAAATATCTAGCTTTGAATTTTTCCCACTCAGTAAAAGAGCGTCCACACCAAAGGATGTTGTTCCCATGGTGACCTGGTAGCACTTTATGTTTCTGAGGTTCCAGTCATTTAGGGATATCAAGTTGAATACTGACCAATTTCAGTCATCTGCTCTGCCTCGATGTCTCTTGTTTATTTTCTCATTAGACGACTTTCTAAACATTTTATTTTTTCAGGCTACTTAAAAATTATACTAGCCTGTTGAAACATTTTGACAAAGTATTGTGTCTCTCTTTTGGAATTCTCTTTATGAATGTGCACTACTTCATAACTTACAACAGGTCAATCAGTGGTGTGCAGCCAAATTTTATGTGACATTGCTTAAGTCCAGTTGCACCATATGATAATGAAAATATCTGGCGGAATCTCTAAACATTTACGGGTTTTTCTACGGTTCTGCTAATCGATTGCAACGGCCCCGCTCCGCGAGCAGGGGATTTGAGTTGATGAGAGCAGGATTAGTGCTGCTGGGTTAGCTGTCAGCTGTGTTTGATCCACCTCACACCGGAGCTTTTTTTTTTTTTTTGCTCACTCTCTCCCTGATTCTTGTCTTGCAGGCAGGGCCAGCCCATGTACTCCATCCCTCCGGGGGGATTCCGTCACCCCTATCCGGCGTTGGCCATGAATGCGTCCATGTCCAGGTGAGTGGATCATGTTCGGCAACACGACCACCTTCCCGAGGGGTGGGGGACATTTAATATGTGCTGCTTCTGTGGCATGCTGTAATCACATTTCCCCCTGCTCTCTTTGCCAGACTGTAACAAAAGAAAGGACTGGAGTCCGCATTGTTCACGCCATAAGATTGTTGGAGAACATGCTATTTAGAAGAGAGGCGGCTCGATGACTCTTAGCAGCATAAATTTGGGATCTAAAGCAACACTAAATAACATTCTCCTACTTGGATAAGACGTTGTCAGATCAGGAGCAGGCTCTGGTGTCGGGTCCACGGAGGGATGAGAGCTATAACTCTGAGAGGCAGGCTCAGCTTCTTAAACAGAGTGAGCGCATTATTGGCATTCAGCGCTCCTCTCCTGTCTTCTTTTTCTGAGCTAAACTTCTGTGGTCAGGCCGGTGTTCTGAGCCACTTCACACGCGCGCACACACCCCCGCACACACACACATACACACAGTAGTAAAGCAGAGATGAAAGGGCTGGGAATCGATTAAGACAAATCAAAGCTTATCTGAACCCACATGTCCCATCAGACTAAACTCTCAGGCTCTCTGTCAAAATTGGGAAGATTTGTTACGGGGCTTCCGGTGTTAGTATGAGATGAAATATTCAGAAGGCTCTGTGATCAATAGCTTGTGCATCTCTATCCAGAAATATACTCACAACATTCACGACATGTCATGAAAGTGATGGTGCAGACAAATGCTTTAGGTTTACCTTTTCTACTGCTGCATGACACATAGATGTAGCTTAGCTCCAACTTGGAAATAAACTAAATGCCATGCAAAGTTGTCGGAATTTATTTATTTATGAATTTTATTAGGAAAACAAATTCCTATTATTTCATTTTTTATTAGTGTAGTATTTCAAGATGTTTTGGAATATATTTGGAAGAATTCTGAAATCTGGTGTAAAAAAGTAAACGTATCACAGTATTCCTCCTAAAACTGTATGAGGAGGTCTTGCTTTTATCTAAAAAAAACAAAAAACAAAAAAAAAAAAAACATAATTTTTGCTGCTGTTTGTGGTTCCTTTAATTTGGATGCACACATGTAAACTAGTATTAGTTTACGAGTAAAAGTGCCTAATCCGCAGAGCATTGTGCCATTTCGCCTCTCTGATCTTTGTAGAGTAAAAGTTACAAAAAGCCTGTATTAGCTGGTTAATAGGTCAGACTTCCCCTTCTCTGCTTCAACAGAGATGCTGGTCAAATATCTCTCCTTCCCAGTCTTAAAACACCATCCCTGAGAAAGAGAGATGGTTGGTGTTGCTATAGTTTCCGCCAACCAGGTTTTACGTGACCAGAAATATTTTCAAGCAGCCAAATTTTCCTCTGTCGTAACTTATGGAGAAATAACCTTTTTACAGCTGGCTGTTTGGCAGTGTGCAGCAGCAGGTGAGGCAATGCATAGACGTTCTCTGGCAACTCATTAAAATGACTTTAAGCTGTTGGAGCAGCGGGACATGGAGAAAGTGTACTGGGGGGAAAAAAAAGAAAGTTGTAATGGCTTTGAAATCTAAAAGTGGCTTTAAAAACTTTGATTGGTCCATTCTCACAACAAGGTCAATGCCCTCTTGTTGATACAGTTTATATTGTTAGAATAAAAAAAACAAATAACTTCCTTCTGCTGATTTAACAATTAGAACTTGATTTGGTTTATTCTTTGATTCTTAAGTATAAAATGGAGCATTATTTAGCATAAATAAAGCACAGATTTTCTTTCAGTTCTACTCCATACAAACATTTAAGTATGACATAAGATGGTAATGATACAAGAAATTAGCATTTATATGTTTTTTTTTTAGTTATCCAACCCATATTATTCATTCGAACAATGGTCAAATTGAAGCTCTTCTGACACATTGAAGTAAAAATATGTTAATTAGGTACGTAATGTTTAGTTTCAAATCACTGACTTGCATCCAGCTGCATCAGCCCTGAAACACAGTGACATCAACAAACCTCTGCTTTGTTCTTCCCTAATTTGTGTTTGGTAGGGAGTGTTTCTGCATCAAGTCTCCCTCTTAAAATTCAGCTCAGCAGGGTTTATATCTGGCGGTTGACTCGACTAACCTGGAGCTTTCACTTCTTTCTACCAGCGAACTTCCTTTTGTGTCAGCAACAAGAGACACCAGACAGGCAGATGTATCGATAAATGCGCTTGTCTTCTTCTTCGATTTTTCCTCAAGGTGCATTGAGGACTCCTTTGTGGCAGGTTTCCGTTCTTCCAGTTTCAAAAGGCTTCAATGTACTGATAGAGGTTTCAGCAGATTCAGTCAACTTTCATGTTTTCTCATTTTAGAACAGTTTTTTCAAGCCTTTCTGCTGTAAACCATCATTTACTATAGATTTTAGGAGCAGAGACATAAATGAATTCACTATTGCTTTGCTTCAGTCACTTTAAGCTCTTTTACTGATTTTTTTAGCAGTTAATTTGTTTGGCTTTTGTGACTAAAAACGGCCGTTTTTGTTTGAGAACGTTTCCGTCCCTTAACTCTGGGATTTCCACAAGACTAACATATTCAAATCCGTCATTTTCATTAAAAGAGGTTAGATAGCTCAAGAGAGTAAAAAGGAGCCATTTTATTCTCAGCTTCCAGTTGTCTCTTCTCTGTTTCCTTTTAATAGCCTATTTTTTTTTATTTCCTCTGATTTTATTTTTACACACACCACTGATACTGATGATAGTTTGCTCTGAGTTTTCTCTACTCAGCTTTCTTCCACACTGAAGAGCAAATGATGTTAGCCTAACCCAGTGGTGCCCAAAGTCGGTCCTCCAGGGCCAGCATCCTACATGTTTTAGTTCTTTCCCTGCTTTAATGCACCTGGATCCAATGATGGCTGGTTAGAAGGCCTAAGAAGAACATTGATATGGTGAAAAGGTTGTTATACTACCAGGGAGAGAACTAAAACATGCAGGACGCCGGCCATCGAGGACCGACTTTGGCCACAACTGGCCTAACCTGTTAGGTATAATTTAGGTATAATTTATTCACTAATTGTACTTTAATTTTCTGACTGATTGATCATTTTTTTGGCTTGTCATACTCAGTATGACAGCATATTTTGATTTTTTTGGCTATAATATTAGTTACTCTTAATCGCATTTTAGTCATCTGAAGTCATTTCAGTCATTTTCACTATCTACATTTTTGTTGAGTAATTTTTCCGTGATTTTTTTTTATTGACACTGATATAATTCCCGTAATTAACTAGTTTTTCAACGTGAAGATAGAAAGGTATTTTGTCAATGTTTTTAGTTTATGAAGCTGACACTGCGCAAGCAGAAAATGCTCTGATTTTTCGGTTCATCTCTTTGTTTTTTTAACAGATCTAGTCACGGTGTTGACCTTTCAATGTCACAACATATCTTCCTTGCCAATGGAACAAAAAAAATAAAAATCAGTCTTGTTCTAATTAAATTGGAGGAGGAGCTCATTTGTTGCTCAGCCCGTTGACTCACTAAATGGCATCAAGACGTTAACTTAAACTTGTGTGACTATGATCCACACAAATTTATGATCATGGAGCTGAATGTTGCCCTTTCTCAAACGCATCGCTCCTTTTCACTAACAACTGGAAATGGAGAGGGCCACTTTGTAAAGGAGTTGTGTGCAGAAGGTTTTCTGAACACTCTCCGTGGTCTGGAAGGTGGTGAGGAGAAAGGTTTCAGGTGTCACGGCCATGCCGTCACTATGGTAACACCACACTCCACTTTCCTTCAGCCGTTGGTGAATAAAGGGCTTTTGAAGAAGTCTGTATTTGAACAAAAAAAAAAGAAAAAAAGAGAGAGAAAGTAAGGTACTCTTTGTGTGTATGAATTTAGTCTAGACAGAGGCAGCAGGCTCCGTAAATTTACCCAGAGGGCAAGACAGAGCTGTAATCTGCCAAACGAGCCAAACCTTTTCTCGTCAAGTCGACAGAGGCTCCCTGTTAAAGCCCGGCTGTTAAAATGTTGCCTCCTTTCGCCTTCCCAGCTTGGTGTCCAGCCGTTTCTCCCCTCACATGGTGACCCCTCCTCCGCACAGTCTCCACCAGACCGGCATCCCCCATCCTGCCATCGTCTCTCCAGCCATCAAGCAGGAACCCAGCGGCGACAACATCAGCCCCTCCATGCACGCGTAAGAGCAAATAAACGCAGAACGCAAGCAGTACCGCCCCGCCATTCAGACATCACCAACACAATCTTTGTATTGTATTCGACCAGCAGGAAGTCTCCCGTTCCTTCCAAGAAAGAGGAAGACAAGAAGCCTCACATCAAGAAGCCGCTCAACGCTTTCATGCTGTACATGAAGGAAATGAGGGCCAAGGTAGTCGCAGAGTGCACTCTGAAAGAGAGCGCTGCGATTAACCAGATCCTTGGGAGAAGGGTAAGAAGCACCGACATCGACATGAATGTTGATTTGAATGTGGGGAAACACATCTAACATGTTGACTTTTTCCACCCTAACTATGTTTCTAATGGAGCTATTTACATGAAACTCCCACCGGAATCAGTAACTAACTAAGTAATGAAAGTAATGAAAACTAAGAAATCCATAAAATGTCTGTCAGGATCATAAGTCATCCACAGTAGGTCCACATCATGACAGTTCCACGCACATTTTTAGGTTGATCTCCTGTGCCTTTTCTTCCCCAAACATGACTTTTCCAGCTATATCTAATTAAATAAATTACAGTGCTACAATTTACTCTACAAGTGTTCTTTAACACATGCTTCAGCATCATTTCATAATTAATTGAACTGCAGGATCTCCCTGGTTGAACCTCTAAATATGTCATTCACCTAAAATAGTTGGGTCAGGACTGAGGAGGTGTTAAGAAATCAATGTGCTAACGAGGTGTTAAACTTACGACTTTTCTGTCATTTTCTTTCCTCCTTTTCATCTATCTAACCTGTATTTAAATTGCTTTTCATTTATATTTAGCTGGAAGATAGTAACTGTATTACCATATGTTAGTTTCCAATAAAGTTACTTATTAAAAAAAAAGTCCTGTGCACTGGCTGTGCACAGAGGCCAAAATCACGACCGTTTTCTTTAGACCTGCTATATTTCTAGTTATTCCAGATGTTCTGAAGCTTTCTTTGAGTTCTGCTTGGCTTTTGGACAGTTCTTTAATTTTTTTTGTATATGCTATCAGAAACATTGTGAGAAGTCTTGCCTGTAGTCCTTTCTACTTCCACATTATCCCGCAAACAGTGTTCACCAGGGCACTCAGAAAGTCAGTGATACATCTATATCTATATAATGATTTAGCATGTGTTCTAGCAGTACGGTTGAGAAAGTCTTGAGAGAGCTGTTTGCTTTTACATATCGTAATATATTGACAATAAGAAACCCTTTGAATAGGCCACCAGTTTGGTTCACTATAATTATTGTGGATTTCTTACCTTTTTTGTTCCTTTTTCGTTACGTGTTCAATATTTGCCACCTGTATCAATTGTTACACATAATTTAACTAATGTACTAATTTGTCTATAAATGGCCAATTAGAAGTAGACTGAGATAAAAACGCTCAATGTGTTCGATCCTTTCCCCCGGCTCCCGCCACCTTACTTATGAGTGTGTGCATGTGTGTTTGACTACCCTCTGTCTGCAGTGGCACTCGCTGTCCAGAGAGGAGCAGGCCAAATACTACGAGCTGGCCAGGAAGGAAAGGCAACTGCACTCGCAGCTCTATCCCGGCTGGTCGGCACGAGACAACTACGTGAGTAACGCATTTCCCCACTTCTGATCTCGCTTGAGTAGGAGAAGGTATCAAAATGAGTGCAAGTCCTGCCAGTTTCAGGCGGTCATGACTGTATTTGTTAATTTTAGTGTGTGCACTTTTGATCTCATGAACCAAAGTTGTTGAGGTGGTTTTACTTCCGCTGTGAGAAACAGTTTTTAACAGCGTTGTTGTATCTGCGCAGGGAAAGCGGAAAAAGAGGAAGAGAGAGAACAAGCCAGACTCAAAACCAGAGGGTAAGAGGCCTTTCTTCTTCCTGACTGCCTGTGTTTGTTTTCTTTCTTTTCTTCCCAAACAATTGAGAGGGGATCTGGTTCTTTATTTGTAATGCAGCAAACTTCATGTTTAACCTGAAACGCAACATCTCCTCGCTTATTTTTGTGTATTTCGTTGCACTTACTAACGTTTTTCCTGCTTTTATGCTTCGACAAGCAGCTTATGAGGTTCAGTGCTAATAGTGGCAGGTATGTTTTAAAGCACAGCAACTGTAAATGGCCAGAAATAACAAGCATAAGTCTTCCACCCCTCAGTGCACATTTTCTTTTCCCGTACATTTTGTGTCATGTTCCTTTTTTTAAATCATACAAGCATACCATTTGAGTGAGCAGTAACATCCTCTTTTGCTCGCCTCGTTGTGATGTGGTGACCAGTTGATTTGAGAAATGTCACGTTTCAAAACTTTCACATCTTGTTTGTTGTTTTTTTTTGTTTTATCTTTTTAAAACAATTACTCATTTGTTTCAGTCGGCCGCGGCCTTGTGGCACGCGAAATGAGCGGGTTGATAATTTGGGTCTCTCTCAATCTGCTTTGTTTCCTCACATCGCAGACTTCTCAATAAGGAGCAAGAAACAGTGCGTGCAGTACTTGCCCTCAGAAAAGATGTGCGACAGCCCAGCGTCGTCTCACGGGAGCATGCTGGACTCGCCGGCCACGCCCTCCGCCGCCCTCGCCTCCCCCGCCGCCCCGGCTCCCACTCACTCCGAACAGGCTCAGCCGCTGTCGCTCACCACCAAACCGGAGGGACGAATGCACCACCACTTCTCTGTACCCGGGAAGGCCTCTGGCTCTGCATCCTCCTCGTCCTCCTCCTCTTCCTCCTCCTCTTCCTCCTCCCAGCCCTCCATCGCCATCCCCGTCGGCACTTTGGGAAGCCAGTCGAGCACACCCATCCTCACCCGGCCAATCCCCTTCACCTCCCTGCACCCCTCCATGCTCTCCCCGCCGTCCCCCTTCCATCAGGCGGCCCTTCACTCCCATCATTCCCTGTTCCAGTCGCAGCCGCTCTCCCTGGTCACCAAACCAACCGAATGAATTTGCAAAATGTGTTTTCTTTTCTTTTAATTACTTGTGCTGTATATTGCTTTCCTTTAAGAATAGGTATTAGAACAACTTTTTTTCTAAATGATGAAAAGGAAGAAATATTATTGGTCAATATTTGACCGCCTCCTTTTCTACATCTCTCAATGAAAACAAAATGTATTTTTTGTAAAGTTTACTGCAGAACTGGGTTCTTTTTTTTGTTTGTTTGTTTTGTTTTCTTTGACGCATTTATCCAATGAACCTCTTGTATAAAAGAACCAATGTATATAAAGTTTCTTTATAAAAGCAAAAAGGAGACAAAAACATTTTCTTTTTAGCCAAAACCTAATTAATGTTAGTATGAAGTTTTCAGTCCTAGTCCTGGCCAATAATTACAAGCCCTTTTTTTTTTTTTTCAATTCACGAGTGTGTTCCCCTTCTTTGACATGTTAAATAAACATTTGAAATGGTTTCTTAAAAAAAATGTCTCTGTTTGCCTTTTTACCAGAGCTAGCCTGCGGCATAAGCAAAGTGAGCTGCTGTGCAGGGCCCGAAGCCAGTAGGGGGCACCGACAGTGCTTTCAAGGATAGCCAATCGAAATATACATGTACACAATTACCATGAATGTACAGAAGCAAAACACCTGGCACCTTGTATTAAAAAGCAATGAAAAACAATAATAAGAGCAAAGCTGCCTAGGAGAAAATGCTACCTTAACACTAGTGGCATAAATGTAGTTTTTATGTTAACTACAATAAGATAAATCATATATTAAGAGTAAAAAAATAAAAAATAAAATTCATCAAATATAAGAAAAGTCTAAATTTATAGGTTAAGCTAAATAAATGAATAGATGAAATTGGAAGTATAACTGAATTTTTATCTCACATCAGCAAAAACAGATCAAAAGGTTTAATGATTAAAATATATATATATACATAAAGGACAATGCAGTGATGCTCTGTTGAAATTCAGGTCCCAACTACACTTACAGCATAAGGAGAAAAAGAGAGAGACACCTAAACTAATATAACTTAAATATTAGTTTAATACTTAAACTAATATTAAGTTTGGACACTTGGATTAAGTGTCCAAACTCATTCAGTTTTTTTGGGAAATTTGTTGCAAAGGCAGGAGCCATAATCACAGGTCGAAATCTTGCGTTCAAGTTTCCCAAATTAACTGAGATTCCATAAACATTTATTTTATTTAGAATGGAAAAGAACTAAAGATCAGAATAGATTGATTTGAGTTGTTGAGTTATTATTAGTAAGCGTTTCCTTACCTGAAACACAGAGATGACATTCTGCAGTGAGTTTGTAGAAAAGTTTGGCGAAAGGATAACAGGTAGGCTAACCCTCACATTTTAGCTTTATTGTAATTTAAAGCAGTTCAAACTGAAAGTGTTTATATTAGTAGGACACAATTCCACATTAAACATTTATAGTTTCTCATAGACACTTTACAATAAATCTCAGTTGAACGTCGTCCGCGCTGTTCTTGACTCCACGTTGTTCCGTCTCACTTTTTCCAAACTTTGAGACCTAAAAGTCTACAAGTAAAGCGTTTTTGATGCAGCCTGTCCCAAAATCCAGACGCTAACTCCACTCTTACCGGACTTAAAGCAAACTGGTAGTTGTTGAGGTGGCTGGATACAGTTGAAACTTTATATAAATATTTGTTAATGAAGTACCACAGGTAAAAACATTTTAAGTTTGACTCTTAAATAGCTAAAATCATCTAAAATGGAAGTAGCTGTAAGCCTTTCAACACTTATTCTATTTACTTTTATAGAAATTATCTTGTGATGCGGTATCGATAAGGACACTATTACTGACATAGATTAAATATTTCAACCTTGTTTAAAAAAAAAATCCAATGTTTGTCTTTAAAAATTGGGCATCGAATACAGTTTTGCCCAGAACCACAAAGAATCTTAGTCTGGCTCTGCCTGAAACATTTATTTATGAGAAAGTTTCTTAAACTTGGGAATGCAGTTTGCATTTATTTTGCCATATAGTGACCAACGTTAATAATAATGAACTAAAAACTGTAGTTGCAGATTTAATGAGTAGTTTAACTTTATCACAGCCATACGTTGAAAAATCTCCACAAGCACTCACACCTGTCATTTTGCTCCTAAACAGAACCTCCCTTATAAAAGCCTTGCTGAAGGTGGCGAAGAGTTTTAATGTTTAATAAAGCAGAATTAGGCTAACCGCACTGGAAAATGAGAGCCAGAACCCAGAGTGACTAACATCTCAGGCCCAGAATAAATACAAATAAAAGAATTATAGACATCTGCTCCGTCTTAGAGTGTAAGATCCCATAACAATGACAAAAAAGCAGGTCAGCCCCATCCCCGGCTCTGCAGACCCTGCTCGGATTCTCGATCCCTTTCCTGCACTTTTACAACATCTTTATTCACCGTTTGGCATGTTGCGCAGGCTTTAATTAACTCGGAGGTAATGGGATGGAACTCCTGGGACCTCATTAGGCATTTCAATTAGTGAAAAATACACAAGGTAGGTTACAGTTTTTGGTGGCTTTGGAGATGATGATTGGTGCCAGGGTTGGACCAATTATGTGTGAGCAGAAGGGGAGCTGGCCAGACGAGCCCACTGACAACTACCACCACCCACTTCACTGAAAGTTAAATCAAGATGTAGTCCACAGAAAGATATAAAAAAAATTTCTAAATATCAATTTGAACATTCAGTTTTGTACTTTTGTTAAACAGAAGATTACTTTTCATATGTAGATGCATTTCAATCCAAAATAACACTATTTACAAATCATCTTATTTCAATAATTCAGTTAAAAAAATTTAACTCATGCACAGATCTACTTCATAATGAATTACTTTGAGGGTTTGTTTATGTTAATTTTGATCATTTGAACAGTTAAATAAAACCCCAAATCCATTTTCTCTTAAAAAAAATGTAATACTGTACTAGATCATTAAAGAAATATAAAAACAGAAATGATCTACACAGTCATGGGGAAGACTGCTGACATTATAGTTGTCCAGCCGCCACTGGCTCACGAGAAAGATGAAGCTGAAGAAGGTAATTTACAATAGTATGGGAGTAAAACAAAGAAATGACTGTATAGATCAAAGTCATTTCATTGGATGAAATTTGATTTTAGATTTGTTTTCAAAATTAATGTCTGATACTATTCTTCTAAAGTGAGTCAATGCAATAATTGATAAGCAGCATTTACATTGTCAGGAAAGAATATACAATATGACAGAAGTTAGTTATGGCTACAAAACATATTCATTTTATGTTTTTTGTTGTTGTTTTTTTTTTTTTTACAACAATCTGCAACAGAGTGGTTTTAACCCCTTCTCCTCCTAAAACACCCAGTTGACTGGCAGAGTGAGGATGTGTTTCTGCTTCAGAACCCCCTATGGTGACACCAAACTGTCAGCCGTGTCCTGCTCTGCTTTAAACAATCATTAGCTATAATAAGTTTTCACTTGTTTTCCCCGTTCTGCCTTACATCATTCCAGCCCCAAATCATGATTGCCTGCTGTGAGCCACTTCACCAATCCATCAATAAGATTACAGGTAATAAGGTGTCAAAACAGCCAGCAAATCTGCCACCTCATACATCCAGGACTATTCCTTTAGTTTTTTCAAGTCTTACTCCATGTATTCTTAAGTTTTTTCTGCATATGGTTGTGGAAAAATAAACCGCCACCACAGTTTTAAGGCTTTTGCAATCTGTGAGGAACCACACATAGAGTTGGACAAAATGGCTTCAAAAATGGGGAAAAACCTGAGCACCAACTGACCAAATGTGGGTTATTTATCATTTGATTTAATTTGCTTTGGAGTTAGACCAGTCGTTTACTATTTTTTTACATTATTAATTTGGAGGGGGCGGGGCGTTGTTTGTTTTTGAACACCTTTTGTCTTTATCTACGTTTGGTCCCTCACACAGTCCCTATCAGGTTTTCTTACAGGATTGCCCTCTCTCTTGCGCTGTTCATGTTCTTATAAACTCTGACCAGCTTCCCCGTCCCTGCTGGATGCATACAGCATGATGCCACATTTCACTGTGGGGATGAAGTGCTCAGAGTGATGTGAAATGTTAGTTTTCACAGCTTGTTGTAGTCAACTTTACATCTTGGTCAAAAAAAAAACAAGAAAAAACTCAGTATGGTTTCATCTGAGCAACCATCTGGTGGAAAACTTCTTTGCTTAGAATGTCTTCTTGACATTTTTCCATAAAAGTTTATTTTGTTAGATTTTCTGTTTAATTGTCCTTCTCTCAGAGATGTGCATCTCTGCAGCTCCTCCAGAGTTTCCACAAACCTTTTGCTTGTTTTTTGTGATTAATGATCTTCTTGCCCTCTCGGATCAGATGGACGACCATGCGTTAGTAAGTGTCTCATACTCACTCAAAATGAAAATTTAATAGCCGGGGATATCATTTCATAATCTTACCATGTTTTAAATTTCTCCAAAACTTCAACCCAGGCCTGTCTGCTGCGCTCGCTGGTCTTTGTGATGCTGTTTGTTCCTTAATGTTCTCTTTCAAACCAGCTGGGTCTTCGCAGAACAGCTGGATTTATACAAAAATTGAATTGCACACAGATGGACTCCTTTTACTGTAGACATCTGAAAGGTGATTTAATTTAATGGTGTCATAATAGAAGGAAGTGAATATAAATGGATGCCATGATTAAAAAAATCCTTGCATCAATGTCACAATTATGCACCAGTTTGTTGCTGGTACATCCCATAAAAAAATCCAGTAAAATACATTAAAGTTTGTGGTTGTAAGGTCATAAAATGTAAGAAATAACCCTGCGAGGCACCATATGCAGCACTTCATCGTGCATCTGATCTCCATGTCGAAGAGGAACCTGTAAAATCTAAATGATGATCGATTTGATGATTGAAATCAGCTGCAGGGTTTGCGTTGATCTATTTTTTTTTTGTGTCTGGATGCCACTCCTCTCAACATCTGCCATGTAAGCACGAGGTCAGATTTAATTCATGTTAATTTTTGCTCATTAGAGTCCTGCAATCTCTTGCCAGGATTGCTTTTTTTTCCCCAGGTTTTGCTTTGATCTCGGATTTATTCCAGGCTAACCGTTTCATTTCACACTCTTGATGATGCTCATAGAAAGTCGCACTGTATTAATGCATACCTCTGTTCAGATCAGCAACCACAAGTGTAATCAGAAAGACTTGATTCTCTTTCTGCTATCGACTACGTGACCTTATAGTCCCACTAATAACAGGATGCGGTGCTGGCGTCACATGCGGTTTCCTAAAGTGATATTAATTGATTGTTTCTGTAGCATTGATCGAGCTTAGCAAGACTCAGCTGGTGCCTTTGTGACGACAGGTATGGCTCGCTGTGAGCTTAAGACTCTCCTTAATGTATTATTCATACCCGTTTGACCTTAAAGATGGAAATGCAAATGGGTGTCAAGAATGAGAGGGATCATTGGACCTTTCAAATGTCAACTAGCCTGCCACAATTAAAACATATTCATTACAACAACCCACAGGTCCCCCGCACCCAGCAGAGATGTAAAACACCTCCAATTAGCATTTAGATCATTATCTCCTCTCTAAAGCCACTGCACACTTTCAGGCGCAGCACTGTTACGGGTGTCACAGGGAGAGGTGAAGGGATCAATGAGTACTATTTTATTTCTGAGAATAAAAAAAATACACTAGACTGGCAGAGAATATAGCTGCACTTGCTGTGAAACCTTTTTAATTAGCAAGAGTTCTGTGAACTGCTGAACTGTTGGTAGTTTTGAAATGTGCAGCATGTATCAATACTGCCATCTGTTGATGGAGTCAAATATTGACACAGCCTCTTTGTTTTGAGGCCAGTCTGCGTCATGTCACTTTTCAGCCACATGATGGCAGTAGTGACAGATTTTGATGGATTTGGGGTAAAACATGAGAAGTGATCAATGAATTGAATATACCTCCTGTATTTATTATTATTATTATTATTATTATTATTATTATTATTATTATTATTATTATTATTATTATTATTAGTAGTAGTAGTAGTAGTAGTAGTAGTAGTACTAGTAGTAGCAACAATATTACCTTAGAGTTCTCATTAGAATTTTGAAGCATTATTTTTGATTTTGCACATTTTATCAGACGGAATAAAAAATTCTGATCAAAGTTTGTTTTATTCGTTTACTCACATTTTGAGTTAAATTGCTTCTTTAGAGAAAGTGAATGAATAAAGAGCATAAAAGCAGATTTCCACACTAATTGAAGCTCCTGCGTTACTCTTTCATTGAGGACACCAGTGTCTTCATGATCTCATTGACTTGTTTTTAAGTGTTTTTGGGGTGACAGCTAAGGGGTTAATAAAATAATGTTTCAGGTTCCTGGTCCCTTCCGCAGACTGACAAACTGTATGTGCAGACTCAACACCTTTAAATATCAGCAATGCCTCTAATGACATGACACATCATCACCTACAGCTTTAATCCTTCTCCTCTCCAATTTAGGTTGAAAGTGATCTTTTATTTGACCGACATGTTTACTCTGACTGGAGGTAAGATTACTGTTTTGATAAAAAATAACAGTGAAAACCTGCAAGCAGCTGTTTAGCAATTGCTAGAAGGGTTTGGAAGAAATGAATGGAAAGAGTATAAATAATCTTCAACATTCCATTTCATTAAAATGTGCAAATTGATCAAATCTATTCTTGAAACTATTTTGAGAAATGCCTGCTTCATTTCGTATGAGAAAAAAAAAACCTTCTTGGTGGAATGAAAGTACATGATATGCAAGGTTTGTCTTTATCAAATAAACTTTTGATGTGAGGCAGCTTCAGTCAGCAGAAACCACAATTATCTTAAAATGTTTTTCCTGTATATCTTAGGAGGAAATTCACCAGTGTCCGTTTAGTCTGAATCCTGTTCCCTATCCAGGTTGTGCTCTGCTGAGAAGGAAGGGCAAATATACAAAAGGAGGATGTACATGTAGCATGTCTGGGTCTGGACTTAGTTCAAATATTTGTGTTTCTTTTAACATTTACAAACAGAAGGAGTCTACTGATCTCTGTCAATGCCTGGAAACATGCCTGTAATTCTCTGTCACTCAGGTTAAATGTCCTCAGTTAGACTACACGCCATTATTATTAAATAATAAAAAATAATTAACAGTTTTCTAAATTTCTACACTTTCCAAAATTAAAATACAATTATCAAATTACTTACATACATATTTTTTGTATGGAAAGTCTTGTATATGGAAAGAATTAAAAATATGAATCATATTTGTAATATTTCTCTGACTGACTGTAAAAATTGCAGTCAGTCAGAGTGCAATTAGATCCTGCAATTGGATCCAATCTTTGCTGCTCATAAAGGGTTACACTATGAGGCTGTGATTGGTCAGGTGAGGTGACTAAATGCCTAATCAAACTGATCTATGTGTAAACACACAATCTGCTGTTGTTGTACCAACCTTCCAGACTCCTCAAGTCGTCTGGTTCTGGTCTGCTCTGCATCCCCAGAACCAGAACCAAACGAGGAGAGGCAGCATTCAGCTTTTATGCACCACAAATTTGGAACAAACTTCCAGAAAACTGTAAAACAGCTGAAACACTGAGTGCCTTTAAATCTCGACTAAAAACCCACCTGTTTAGAGTTGTATTTGAAACGTAATGTAATGTTTTGACTGTTGATTCTATGTTGCATGACTCTGTGTTTTTGTGTTTGTTATGATGTAAAGCACTTTGAAATGCCTTGCTGCTGAAATGTGCTATACAA
>CAEGAE010090414.1:0-23351 GCA_903067095.1 Girardinus metallicus | reverse complement strand
CGGCGTGGGGGGGGGGGGGGGGGGGTGGGGGGGGGGGGGGGGGGGGGGGGGGGGGGGGTGGGTTGTGGGGGGGATCTGGGGTGAGTATATAGAAGGGGTTTACAGAAATCTTTCACCCCTCACCTCTGACCCCTGACCCTTCAGCAGGAGAGAGGGAGGAAGAGGAGGAGGTACAAAAACCCGAGTGGAAATTAAGACGTTTACTGGAATTTTTGACCTGGGTTTTCTACCTAAATTAGTTTATTAATTATTATTATTATTGTTGTTATAAACAGATGTGGTTGTATCATTAAATGAATCGCTAGGTATCTTAGTAAAAATATTAAGACTTTTACCAGTATTAAAGCGTTTTTCCACAGTTGTTAAAAGTGTCACCATGGTGTGAGACAAAAACTCTGTGACAAAAAACATCAAGCTGCTCCACCTCCGTCCTGAGCTGCTGCTGCCACCTGAAGATGTTCACAGCTCCCGACCAAAAACAACCAATCAGAACCAGGAGGAGCGTCTGCTGTCAGTTAACGCTGCTCAATGTGCTGATGGCGGAGAAACATCTTACCATACCAGGAAAAGCATTTAGCCGCCGTCATGCTAACTAGCCTTAGCATTCAAGCTCAGGCTACCGGTTATAACCTAGCAGATAGCAAGGGGAGGGACGAGCATGAAAGTGGTCTACTGTTTCTGATTGGTTGTTTCTGATTGATTGACATATTTCTGCAGTTTGTACTGGAAACACAGATTATCTGTCTTCTATTATATTGTCATGGCATAATGATATTTTTAACAAATATGTCAAAAACTTTTTCTTTATAGAAGTTAGAGATTTCAAGCCTTATTTTTTAATTTAACATAGAAAAGCAACAACTGTTCCTACTTTCTAAAATTATATAAAATATTGATTGCTATAACTTTACAAATACTAAATTTAGTTTTTTTTTTTTCTCTGTTTCCAGGAATATTTCTGCCAAATTCATATTTCTGGAGAGTGAACAGTGAAATAAAATTTGATTTGACTGGGAAGTTGAAGAACTGGGCTGGAAATGATGGTGCCAAGTTGCAAACACTCTGGTTGCAGGTCAGAAATAGGTTAATTGTCTTGGTGACAACAATATGCGCGTCTCTTTTTTATGTATTTAAACACCGAAGGAACACGTTCGCATACAGAGGATGTAAGCTGCTGTGTCTGATGATAGTTTAATGAGATGCAAGCCATCAGGAGTGTGAATAAATCATTTATACCTATGAATTTAACATTTTACAACTATATTGGACTCAGTACCAAGCAAGACGGACGTCAGGAGGAGGTGGAAATGCCATAAACAAGTTGTATTATTGTATTTTGCTGCACAGGAAGCAACATGTACATGAATGAAGTAGGCCTCTCTGTAATAATTTTAATAAATCTCTGAATAACCTGCCCATGTGAACATGTAATAAAAGTCTCTACTTTGGAAAACAATGTTGAAAATCCATGAATCAGGAGGTAAAGAACATGTTCAGAAAAATATATAAGGGTTGCTCTAGGCATGAGCCTGATTGGGGTGCATTTTAGGACTTCAAAGACTTTTCGAGGTTAGAAAAATTAAAATATTAACTGGAAAATGTCCCCCAACTGGTAGTTGCAGTGACAAACGTTAGTTGATCTACTGAATAATTGGATCTTGCTAAATCACTTGTTCAGAAAGAACCTCACAACTTCAGTTTATGTGTATAAAATGCAAAAGCATACCTAACGGTACCTGCTTATGTTGCCATCAGATGTTAGCCTGGTCACCATGAGCACAACAGCGATGAAATCCCACTGGTTTTCAAACTGGAACACAGTTACTTTGGAATGAAGTGAATCTGAAACGCGAGTTTCAACTTCTGAGTCAAAAATCATTAATCAAAACAGGAAAGAAGATATGAGCCGTGGCTTTCTGTGTCCTGTTATCTAGAGAGACACCAGAGCTCAGGCGTCCCTGCACTTCGATCAGCCACAACATTAAATCACTGGCAAGTAAAGGAAGTAAAACTGCTTTGACATTTGCAAAGAAAAATCAAAGCTTTTCAGCAAGGTTAGACTAATTATTTCCACAATGTATTTGTCTGCTGCAGTTTCTCTTGACTCCCGGTGTTTAGGTGAATCTGAAAATGAAAATTACTTTTCACAGTTACAGTATCTGTGTCACTGGTTTGATGATACACAGCTGGTATGCAGAAGTGAAGCATCGGCGGTTTGGTTTTGGTTGTTATTTTTAACTCCCCTTTAAACTTCAGAGCCGTGCAAAAGTATTCAAATTCTTTAAATCAATTCACTTTATATCACAAACTGCTATGCATTTCACTGAGCTTCTATGTGACAGATGGTTGTGTGTGGGATAAAATGATAGATGGTTTTCCAGTTTGCCTATTAATGAAAAGCGTGGCATGCATTTGTATTCTCCCTCTTTACTCGGACACCCATAAATAATGTGAAATGCAACTAATTACCTTCAGAATTCACCTAATTAGTGAATGTAGAAGAGCTCTGTGGGTGTGAACGCTAGCAAATATACCAACTGTTGGTGGTAAGATGTCACAACCGTCTTTTCAATATTTACCTTTGGGATGTTTATCTGTCATCCATGAGACTATAAAGCCACTGGTGTTGCTAAAATTATCCCACCACTACAAACTAGTAAAACTTCCCTCACCTTTGGCAAAATGGAAATCATATCAGGGTGGGCCACAACGCATCCAAACACAGACACACACCCGCCTACGCAATCAAATTCAGCTCAGCTTGACGTAAGCGATGCAGGACATGTCAGGGCCTGTGTGTTTAGCGCCTCTCTTTCTGCATCGCTCACTTTCTCTTCTGCTGCTGCTCCTGCTACCTCACAAAAAACAGGCTGGACTCCAGGGGACGGCATGGACAGCAGGGGGAAGACCTGCTCTGCCTCGTCAGCTCATTAAAGAAAAGGAGAGAGAGTGTGTCTGTATGCGTGTGTGTGCAGAGGCAAGTAGGGGGCATTAGTGTGGAAGAAGAGGTTGTAACACTAAATTCACCTTACTGCCATGCCTGACTGTGTGCGTGTGCGTGTTTCTGTCTATGTCAACACTTTGACATTAAATTGATTATCCTCAGTTGTGTTTATGAACAGTTACCTGGTGTAAAGACCAGTAATGAGCTTGCAAAAACACACACACACACACACACACACAGTGAAAATATGCTCCATTTAAACATTAAAACATGTGTTTCTGGAGTTAATGCTAATCACAATAATGGCTACTGTGGCTGCTACAATAGCTGGCAGACTTTTTCAAATTCCCCAACACACACACACGGGGGAGAGAAAGAGAGTAAGGAAAAATAGCCAAATGTTTTATGGCCTCTTAAACTTGTCTGTAATAGCAGTCAGAGTGGCGTCAACACAGCGGTCTCTGGGGTTCCTCCAGGGGCTGCTAAATGGCTTTAGTAGCTCCAGTCACTCTGCAGCTCGCACAGAAACACTTAACACATCCTTACAACCCATAAACAACCAACACACACACCGAGATTCTCATACACCCGAAGGATCAAGTCTACTTAAAAATTCAAGAAAAAAAAAACAAAAAAAAAAAAACAACGCAGCTGAAGACGCACACACACATATATTAATGCATGCGCTGTCCGCACACAAACAATTAGCTGACTCAGGATTCGGGCTTTTCTTTTCTTTTTTTTGTGCGTCAGAAAACGTATGCATGTGACCCCTCGGGACCAAACAGCCAGCGTGCATTTATAGTTCTGGGATAAATGGAGCAGAAAAACCACATACTGTAATAACCAACACTCCCAGTAAGAGAGAGGCAGCAGAAGAATCAAACTAACTGAAGGATCTCTCAGTAGGAAATAAATGCAGGCTATCAGTAAACAAAAAAGCCTCCTTATGTTTTTCTCTTCTCTTCTTTTTTCCCTCCCTTTCACCTCCTCCTGGCTGCAGGGCATTGTTCCTCTTTCGGTGACCCCCCCCACCCCCCTCCATCTTGGTTTCTCTAATCAGTGTACTTGTCTTCAAGCATCTTGTCACTGGTCATCAGATGTAGAACCAGGACATAAATAGCAGCAGCTCTGGGACGGCACACGTTTTTCTGTATCTGTCAGTGTCATCGTTTCTTGTGCCTCGTCATTTCCTCCCCTCCCGTCTGTGAAACCACTCAGTCTCTAGCAGCATTTGCCCCCTTCTTGTTTTTCTCTGTCATCAATCTCCTGTGCAATCTGTGACTCAGTCTCGACTCTCTGATACGTAGGTGATGCAAAAAGATAGGACAGTCTGAGGCAAGCCAGCCTCACTCTGTCGCTCTGACTTCAGCCTATGGAGGTTTTTCTTTTTACTTTTTTGAATTTGAAACTGGAGGAGTGTTTACAGGAGGGGTGGGGTCAGGGGGTGGGGGAAGTGGGGGGGGGGGTCATGTCAGACAGTTAAACAGCCTCGGCTCACCAGGTGTTGACATCGCTGCGGCTAGACCCCGACCATCTGAACAAACACGAGCGATGTGTGCTGACACACAGATAGCAGATGCACGCAACCTTTACCATCGTAGCAGGTGCTGGGTAAGTGTGAAGCACAGTGTGTAACTGAGATGTGTGCTACAAAAAAAAAAAAAAAAACTCCTGAAAGAATAATAACTGGAGGGATCGTTCAGAGATTAAAGGATTGCCTAATTTGTATCGGACTACAGATTAGGCCAAAGAAGTGCGGTTTTAGCAGCTGTTCCATTCACCACCTCTCTTTTATACTTGATTCTGACTGCTTGTTGTATAAGCTGCAGAACAATCCCAGATGGCCTTTAAATCAGATTAAGTACTCAGATAGCTTCCAGGATTAAGAATCTATCTTCTTGATTAACCATCAGAAAATAATGAAAGACTAATAAGAAAGTTTTAGAAATTTTGTTTCAAATGCCTTGAACCTTTCCACATTTTGTTCTGTTACATTCAAAGACTTTTATGTTTGTTGTCCTGTTTTTTTGTGACAGACCAACACAAGGTAGTACATAACTGGGACATGAGAGGAAACTGATATGAGTTTAATTTGTAGTCCTGAAACAGAAAACGTGTGGCAAAACTGAAAAAGTACCAAGGCATTGCTGAAAAACAAAACTGAAAGGCGGGACAACGACATCAATAAATCAGAAAAGAAGCCAAAAGGTTCACGGAGAAGCTGC
This sequence comes from Girardinus metallicus, assembly GCA_903067095.1. NCBI lineage: Eukaryota > Metazoa > Chordata > Actinopteri > Cyprinodontiformes > Poeciliidae > Girardinus > Girardinus metallicus. Next base: position 18,179 of record CAEGAE010090414.1, on the reverse strand, counting down.
AGAAATCTGTGCTCCTCTACGGTACGAGAGGTCAATGATTATTAAAACATTCCACAAATTTGGCCTTGTGGAAAAGTGACCAGAGATATAAACAACAACCAGAGATATAAAGGAATTATTCCAAACATAGAATAATTATGTGTGTAAATGGTATAGTTAAAGTCCAAACCTAAATTCAATGAATAATTTACTCTAAGACTTAAAAAAAATGTATAATTTTTTCCCATTTCATAATTATGTGCATTTTTTGTTGATTTATTATATTTTAAAATATCCAGAAAAATACATTGAAGTTTGTGACAACACATGGAAAAATTTATTTGGTAGATCATATTTTTGTAAAACACTCACATGACTCCTTTGGCCGCTTCAAATTTCAAGTTTGAGAAATTCAAGTTTGAAATTCAATTTCAAGTTTCAAGTTTGAGAAATTCAGTGGAAAAGGTAATATAATTTACTATAGTTTTACTCCTCTAAAAAAAGGAGCAAAAAAAAAAAACGTAAAACTCTTGGTCACATAAAAACATGATAGATTTTCATGAAGATAAGTCGAATGTTTAAAAGTTCTGGTCAGGTCATGTTTTTCAGTGCGTCAGATTTTAACCCTACACATATCACCTTTGCATCATATTAAATGTGCTAAAATATTCTTTAAAATTAAATTGTTGAACGTCAACTGATCACAATAAAAAGCAGTGATCAGGCATGTCTAACTATGTTCATAACTTGTACCGTGAAAAGGACTGACATGAATAAAAAAAATAAAAAAATCATATTTCAACATTTAGCTCATATTTTGTAAGGTGAGGAAATAAAGACGGTGAGGTGAATCTGAAGCCATCAGTTTACAGCTACTATATGAGAAGGAGGTAATTAAAGAGATTGTAGGTTTACACAGTAACCCCTGCTGAGCAGCTGGTCTACGGTAGGTCAGGAGCAGCACATGGTGCATGGTGTGTGCCTGCGTGTGTGCGTGCGTGTGTGTGTGTGTGTTGAGCTCCACCTGCGGGCTGTGTACACACACAAAAGCGACGGGATCCGCTTGACTGCTGCTGATGCGCCCGCCGGCATCTATCTCAGCCAAACAATACAGTTGCTGTTAAAGGTCCCGGATTAAAGAGCAACTCCTCTGTCTCCCGGGGGTGCTGGGAGACAACCATCAGGAGAAAACTTCAGGCTGACACACACGCAGACACACATAGCTTGTATTTGTATACTCCTGAATTTAGTATGAGCAAACAGGTGCGGTGTTTAATCACTGACAAGTTTGACTAGAACAAGAAGTCACACAACAAGGAAGGACCTCAAACACCTTTATGATCCCAAATCTCGCTGCTGTGCCAAGACAAACAATTGACTGTCCCTTACAGGAAGTGGATCAATCAGACTTAAAAATAAGAGCACGAATGCTCTTTGTGCTTTCAAATAGATTTATAAGATTACAGATGGCTTGCTTGTTTAGTAGAAAACAATGCCTCAGAATGGTCGCCATATTGTGAGTGGCAAAATCGTCTTAACATGAGGTCGATGTGCAGTTGGAAACTGGGATTTCCTGATAAAAAGAGATTATAAGTTTACGCTCAATTAATATTGGATGAGTTGGGTTTGTGTATAAAACTATGTGTTCATTTCACCACAATAAAAGTTATTGTGTGAGATGTAATATCAAAGATCTGAACATCAAAACTGAAAAACTTATGTGACAAAATTACCTTAAAATGCACTTTAATCCACCTAAGTCTCAAACTAATTTAAAATCTAAGAGCAAACGGAATTACAATTATAACTATATTCGTTAACTTTTAAAAATATATACATGTTACTTATTAATTATCTATTGAGAAATAGAGGACTTTACTGTTTTCTTTCAACAAAAAGCCACGCACAACATGGCGCCGTCGTTGACGTGTGATCGCAGCGCTCGTGCAACGTCAATTATTCCCCGTCTGTGCTTCAGCAGCCCAACGCAGTTTTATTTGAAAAAGCAGACGCCAGAAGCTGCTTTATTCCTGCTGCCTTCACTCTGTCCATCAAGCCGAACCAGTTTGATGACATACCGCTGACTGATTCAATCACACTCACTTTCAGACTCCATGGACTAAAAACAGCGCAAGCTTCACTTCAAACAGTCCGTCTAACGCTAACGAAAAGAGATTATAAACTGAAGATAACAGCGCAGAATCATCAAAAGTATAAACAAAAGAGACAGCAAAAGGAGCGAGAAAGTTTGACCAGCTTAATTAATCAGTAGGATTTCAGAAAAAGCCGCATATCGATGAAGCACCTTCTCAGACACTGATGATTAACAAACATTTGTGTTGAAACAACAGAAAACACAAAACTCACCACCTCACCGGAAGGAAAACACGCAATTTATTTGCACATATCGCTTAAACAAATGACGGCTCTGTGCGCTGCGATGTACAATTTGATCCCCGGGACGACAGTGTGTGCAGCACACACGGTGTGGAGATGTGGGAAGGAGAGGGGAACTCATTAACTGTCCTCTGAGAGAGAGAGAGGGAGAGAGAGAGAGAGAGAGAGAGAGAGAGAGAGACAGAGAGAGAGAAGGGGGGAGGATGGGAGGGAAAAGGAGGAGGGGAGTGAGCACCTGCTCCACTGATGCTCCCTGGAGAGATGGAGGGATGTGGGGAAGGAAGATGTGAGCCCAGACTGCAGATCCCTCACAGCCTGGACATGTTTACTGTCCACTGGAGACAATCAGGTCTGTTCCAGGCAGCTCCTCCTGCTGTTACCGCTGCTTCAGAGAGCTACTAACAGCCATATTTAACTAATTAGCAATAATACCAGTAACAGGCTGCTGCAGCTGCTAATAACCATCCTTACCAACAGTAAAACTATTAATTATTGGATTCTGCTGAACTGTTAAAATCCATGTCAATAGATTATTCTTTCTCCACTAGGTGGCAAGATCCTTGGCATATTGATTTAACTATATGTAAAAGTAACATCTTCGAATAAACGCTGAATTTACAGTAAACAAATTAGCAAGTGTAATATCTATTGTCTTTAAAATTTGGAACAGACGTCTAAGACTTAACTTTTTATAGGTGTGTGTTTGAGTAACATGAGTGTTGTTCTTTTATTCTACATGTCTCTGAAATTCCAAGCAAACATTTAGTATTTGTTTGCAGAAAATGAGAAATGTTCAAAGATGCAGTGCTTTTAGACCTCAAATGATGCAAAAAAAACCCCAACAAGTTCATATTCATTTAGAAACAACAATGCTAATGTTTTAACTCAGGAAGAGTTCAGAAATCACTACATACTATACAGTATATACATCACCAAAATTCATCAAAACAATTGATGAATTTTGGTGATGATTATAAGAATAAGAAAACCTTAAAAGCCTCCGGTTGATCAAGACTGATATGCAGAGGGGATTTTACCATTTTCTAAAAGCAGAATACTAAATCAAGGAGGATTGCACCATTAAAGGAACAGTGCAAAAAAAAAGAGTAATGTGAGCACGGTTCAGGCAATGGAGCAGGTTGTCCATTAATTGCAAGGTTGGCAGTTTCTGTGCACACCCGTTTACAGAAGAGCCGCTGGGAAAGACGTTTGGGTAAAACACCTAGTAAAGCAGTTTATGTATTTAAAAAAAAAAATTAATTAAAAAGGTGCTTCATAACTACTGACCATCCATTATTACAGCTGAAACCAAAACAGCTTTTTGAAAATTAAAACTGTCAGCTTGTCCACATTTTATGTCCATGGCAAGAGGAGATAATCAGGGGCAACATGCGGCATAGCAGAGGCTGGTTCCCAAACCCAAACCACACAACTTTAGTACATGCATTACTCCCTTTTTCTGCCCTTTTCCTGTCTAAATGCTGCAAATAAAAGGCACAGATGCTATAAAATCTAAAAAAAAATAAAAAAAAACTGAATCTGAGAGTTTCATATCACATTGGACTACATAGTGCTTTTGGTACAACACAATAAATATATGCACTAAAAAAAGGAGAAAAAGAGAATATTTAGGCAGAATAGAATAGAATAGAAATATCCTTCATTGGGGAAATTCAGGTGTAACAGCAGCATCAAGTATGTATGTTCACACTAAAAAGTTCAAAAAGTATTGTAGGAAATGTGAAATCTATATAAACAGAAACTAGATTAATAATAGTACACTGTACGGTAAGAACAAGATTACAACATAAAAATACTGTGCAGTTATCAGAAACAGCATACTCTGACCCAAGGGATGTGAAAAAACAAATGTACATAATATGCATGCTATTATTATATAGTATCCAATGCAAACTTTATCTTGACCATGATGTAAATAACATCAAAAAACTAAACAAAAAGACAAATAAGTGGTTAAAAAGCAGGTTGCAGGTTACTGCAGAAAGATTGAACTATGGCCAGAACGAAACATGAGCTGCCAGTAAAAATGTAGCCTAATCATAAAGAAAAAGCATAAAAAATAATCCAACAGTGGTTGATATTTTGTTGTATGTTGCGAGTATTTGCAAAAATAATCTTGAAAAACTAAATCCTGCTACGGAAGCATGCACTGGAATCATTAAAGTTTGCAGCTTTAACTATTGTGAGCATCTGACTGGTGTGAAATATGCAAAGAAGCTTAACCTATCACGTAATAAAAAAATTGGTGGATTTTTCATCAGCGGGCACAATATCACAACGTCACCGTTAAGGGACACAGCTTTGAGCTATATAGCTACTAAATAAGAGATTTTATAATTTATTCCTACCAAATGATTTGTCTTAGATAGACTTATGAGTTTCAAAAACAGTAAAATTGCTTTCCGTGTGGTGCAGCTGGCACACAGCTATCATAGCTGAGCTTCAGGTCTCAAGGCAGCTGCCTGCTAGGTTTCCTGGATACATTGTTGGTTAAATGCTGAATAACTGCAACATTTGCACTCTTTGTTGTGTTCATTATCTGTATCTCAACACCAACTGCCAATTAAAGCAAAAAAAAAAAAAAAACCCTGGGAAAAATAATTCCTGGTTCTTGCAGCTGGAGCAGAGAAACCAAAACAATGACTTGAAAGAAAATTTCAAGTCAGAAAAGATGAACAAAAATAATTAATTAATAATTCTTTACATAATTTGTAGGATGTTGTTTCACTAGACAACCCCACATAATATTTTTAGTACAAACCAAACCAGTAGATGCAAAAGCAAAATCTTGTAATCTGATTCATGGGCTTGAATGTCATATTAAGTTAAAGTTTCTAAAATGTATTGAAGTTGTCTGTTTTTTAGGGTGGACTAATAACATAGCAAACAACTTCAGTGAATTTTATGAACAAGAAATGAGTGTTCTTGTTTAAATTATGGCAATTTTACTCATAAAGGTACAGGCTCAAGTGTACGCATACAGGTCAACTAATATTAGATTAATAACATAGCTGGACATTTGGTTTCTGGCTTTAAAGCAGCACACATTTTCATTTGGGTGTCAGTGCCATTTCTGTTGCTCAAAGTAATTCTGCTTTATAGAAACTAAAATCTGTTCTAGTTTTTATTTTGGGCCATTGTCTTGTTGGGACACCTAAACGGTTGTTTGTCTCAACGAACCAGCTGTTGAAATAAGGTGAAGAATCTGAAGATATAGTCCTTCACAATTCTGCTCAATTCTCATCTCCCTTCAATGCTTCATCTGGACTTTCCCCCATTGAACTCGATTTCTCTGGTACAACTTCAACTGGGCACTTCTCTCTTCGCAGCGGAGGACGGTTGAGTAAATTTGAAAACCGCAGCAGAATTATTAAGTCTATTTTGGAAACGCTAAATACCTCTTCAAGCAAGCATAAAAATGTTCTTGAAGAATTAAAGAAGTTATTTTGAATGTTGATGTTTCCATCAAACTTTTCTACTGCGATACGTCAAAATGTGCATAAGTGGAAAAATGTTGAAAGCCCCAAACTAATAAGATACTCAAAAACTGCTGACGTTGAAAATAATCACAACTATTAAAATGTTCTCACTCTGTTAAGGGAAAATGATCACATTTGAATAAGTTTGGCTTCATTACACAAGACTGTCCCTGGATAACTGGTGAAAATATAAACAAACTATCAGAAGGATAAAGAAGTGAACATGTTCAGGAGCGTCTCTCTGTCATTGTGTGCAATAAGTTCTCTCAGCCCGCTTCATTTACTCTAATATTTCAACATCTCCCCCGGGTCTTCTCTGCCTGTTTCTTTCCTGATTGTTCATCCCTTCATCTCCTCATCCCTCTCTTCATGTCTCCCAAGCAGCTGCTGCTTCACTTTGCAGCTACTTAACAGCTGTTTTGCATCAATTTGCGCTTCCGAATGTAGATTTCTACCTTGTCCATCCTTCTAATTTTCGATTTCCCTCACTCTCTCGTTCCCTCCTGCTTCCCCACTTGCTTTCCTGAAACAAACAGCCTTGATGTTCTTCTTCCAGTCCTTCCACACAGACTTGCGCAACACTAATGAAGAAATCCCACGCTAGTATGCATACAAGCCTCAAATTAGTCAATAATTCACACAGATTAACAGCCCTCGCTTTGGAAGCAGCAGGTTCAGGAGGAAGCGCTGGCAAAGAAAAGAAATAAGCAAGGCCCCTCTATAATCCTCAAATCTCTCTCTCTGTGTGTGTCTTGTGCCCAGACCCACACAGGAGAAAAGAGGGGGAGTGAGCGCGTGTGTTTGTGTCTGCAGAGACTTGTGTAGTCTGACATGATTTATGGTTCAGCCGTACACTGCAGGCAGACACTCTCGGTTTTCTCTGAGTTGGGTGTCTCACCTCCATCCTTTGTGACCCATACAGGTTGTACATCTCTCTGAGTAAGTGTGTTTGCCAGAGGGGGGAAAAGAGGAAGATAAAGTGTAATATGTGCACGTGCAGGTGCAGGAACCTCTCGACCGAAAATATGCCTCCCTGTTTGTGTGCAGAGTTGGAGGTGAGAGGCTGCGGGAGGGTGGTGGTGGGGTCAAAGCTCGCAGAGGTGTGGGTTATGCTCGGCGAGGTGACTGTAGGATCCCCCATTAAGCAGCGTGTAAAAGAGGCCAAGCACAGAGGCCGTTATGAACTCCAGCAGTAATAGCTTCAGGAATCTCACCGCCTCTGGAGACCCGGTCATTAGCCTGCTCCTCTCTCATAAAGCCCTCTATCTATCACACACACACGCACCCCCCCCCCACACACACACACACACATTTGTATGCAGACGTAGCCAGACACACCAAACACACAAGCACATCCACCTCTTATTCATCTCTGCCGAAGGAGGGAATAATACAGCAGATATAAGAACAATCCACCAAGACATCCACAGATGTCTTTGGAAAAAGGGGATGCACGTAAACACACGCACACCCACCCCCACACCTGCACACACACACACGCAGACACACGCACACTCGCAGACACACACACTCTCGCAGACACACACGCAGATGCTCATTTACAAAAGCAGTGAAGCAAAATATCAGCCATGAACCCAAACCCCTGATTATTTAAATATATTCCTCCTCCCCCCACTCCAGGCGTCAAGCCGGGGAGACGCTGAAGCCGCCTGTTAGCTGTGGTCAGGTAGGAGATTACAAACAGAAACGCTGTCACATACAATGCTGCTGCAGCTGCTGCAGCTGCTGCTGCTGCTGCGTGGCTGGACAAGTAACGTAAGAGAATCCAAATCCATCCTCTGAGCTTCCGGTCCCTGTCTGCACACACACCTCGTCTGTGCTGTGATTTAAACGGATGGCTCAGGAGTTTTACAACCAGGTTCTGGTAAATGTTTACGAGCAGTCAGTATCTGTGTGAAAAAGTATTTTGTGCCCTTACAGAAATCTTTTTGATTTTTTTGTTACAGTGGCATGTTATGGATCACTGGACAAATTTTAATATCCTGAACACACACAAGTTATGATTCTTGGGGAAAAATAGCTATCTTGGTGTGTCACCCCTGCTGGCGTCAGCTGCCATAAAGTTTGATTAAAATGGCAATTAGTTTTTTTTACATCAGTGTGGACGGATTTTGATTCATTCTTCACTGCGGAACTTTTTAATTCGGCCTCAGTAGATGGTTTTAATAATGAATGACCTGTTTGGTTACTTGTTTAAGTTCAGACTTTAACCAGGTCACTTGAAGACTTTATTATTTATTTGTTCTTTTTTTATTATTTATTATTAATTTGTTTTTTGGAGAAAATCAGTGACCTGCTGTATAACAAAAGGGAACTTGACATTAAGTTAACATCTGACTTTCTCCCTTCGATTAAAGAGGCCCGTTGCATCACACCGTCACCACCGTGCTCTACTGTTGGAACGACATGCTGTGTTAGTTCATCACTAAGGGGTAGCAGGAGTCTCTTCAGTCCACAGAAAATCCTCCCAAAAGGTTTACAGATCATTCAGATGGTTTATTTTTTTTTTGGTTAATGTTGTTCTTTTTCAGTAAGTCTTGTTTTGTTTTTTCTTAGATCTGTCCCATGGATGCCATTTTTGCCTCTTTGTCTGTTTCTTATTGTTGAATCATAAACGCAGACTTTGGACTGGATTCTGAATCTCAGAGTAATCTTGGTAGGACAGTCACTCCTGGAATGGTTCTCTACTCTCCCATGTTTTCTCTAGATAATGGTTCCAACTGGAGGTCACAGGAGTCCACAACCCACAGAAATAACTTTGTAACTCATTTCAGACTGAGAGAAGTCAGTGACTTTGTCTCTCAACTGTTCTTATTCACACAGATGCAAAGTTGGTTTGGGTAGCTTTTTATTTAATAAATGCAATTGTCATATGCTGCCTTTTGTATTTACCCAGGTAATATGTTAATAATAACAGCATGTGTCATTATCTCAAACATTTAAGTGTGACAAAGTGGTAAAACATCAAAAATCTGTAAGAGACCAAATAGTTTTGACAACACCAGAAAAAGTTGTGTAAAATCCAGATTATCATGGTTCAAGCAAAACCTACTTTACTGATTTTAACACTTTCTTTTCTATAAGCCTTGGTGGCTCTCTGCTAGCTTCAGGTTGTGTAATGATCTGGACTTTTACTAAATGACCAGAACAGTGAGGTTATCCAATGTAGGTAAGATATTAACTATTTTTACCTTCTCCTCAAAAACCCTGAACTGTCCCTTTAATTCTGACACTGACGAGCAACTGCAAAGGCAGAAAGGGGATGTGTGCGCTCCCTATCCTGAGGCACCGACACCAACGCACATACAAAGTGCACAATGGCATCTTCCATCACTATGACCCTTCACACACACACACGCGCGCACGCACACACACAGGAAGGAATCTTCATCCATGTGAGAATCGGTTTATCCAAATACTTTTAGGATGTGAATACAGATATTCCCATCCTAAAAGTAAATAACTGTGGCTTTAACACGGGTCCCTTTAACCCACACAAACATGAATACAGTAGGTAAATCCACACACACGCACACACACACACACGCACACACTCCCTCTGTATATATAACACAGAGGGAGTCCTGACAGGAGAGATACCTGGGGGTCAGAGACACTCTGGCAAAGGTAATACTGGAGTCAGTCACTCTGTCCTCAGGCACAACACACACTGAAAACATCACATTTACACACACATGTACATATGATGATGTACACACACACACACCCGCACACGCACACCCACAGCATGATAAAGATAAGCCCTAATCCTGTCTATTACCTCCTCCCTCTTTTTCATTTTATCTCCCTCTCTTTATTTTCTCTGTCTCTCCTCTTCAAGCTTGTTTCAGCAGCAGCAGCACTCACTCACACACACACCATTATTTGTGTGTTGCCAGTTTACCCCTGTGATGTTTGCTGGCCTGAGGCTGAGACGAGGAAACAGGGGAGGGGAGAGCTGATGTGTGCTGCTCTTTTCCAGCTCCGGTTCTGCTCACGTCCTGCAGAGAGAATTACCTTCCCTTTGTCTGCGTGAAGGGGCGGCTGCCTCCGCCATCTGTGCAGCGGATACAGTGGCAGGCTTGTATGTGAGTGTGTGTGTGCGTGCATTCGTGTGGGTATATGTGTGCATTTCTGTGGTCTTTGACAATGAAGACATCTTGAAAAATTTGATGTGTTGAAGATTAAAGGGTCAGAGAATTACTGGCCTCAAACTGAAAGTAACTGAGATGCTAACACTGACAAAACACTCTCCTCTCAACATTCATTTGGCTGCTAATACAATTCTGTCCTCTTCTTCCTCCTCTTCAGTTCCTTATCAACTTTTATCCATCTACTTCTTCCTTCTCTCCTCTTTCCCTTCTCTCCATTCCTGCCTTGTAATCCTTCCCTCCCTCCTCCAGCTCTCAAACCTATTTCCTTCTCTCTCCAGATGGGTGCCAGGGAGTAGCAGCAGCTTGCTGTGGTCAGGGCCAATTATTTACATAATTATGATCTCCCACTTAACCACATGATCCCTTACCTGGGCGTGGGCAATTAAAGCCTTCGTCATTATGCAAATTATGCAAATGTAGTCAGGGGCGGAACAAGGTTGCATGTGAGCAAACGTGGCTCTGTGAAGGTGTTTGTGTGTTGAAGGTTATTGACTCTATGTGTGCAACAGCAAAAGGGTGGCTGAATTTTGTGTTTTTGTCCAACATACGGTTCTTTGCAAAGTTTGTGTTCTTTGCTGCCAAAGGAGCCAGATTTTAATGATCTTTATCAAGTTTTTCCTTTCAAGCTTCTGCTGATCATGTACGATATGGAAAGTTTTCAGCAGGGCAAGAATACTGTTTTCCTTCTCGCTTTGTTTTTTTTTTTTTTCCCAGATTCAAACAAAGCGGGCTGGTTATAATTTCATTGCAACTCCATCTGCATGTTAAAAGTCTTTAAGATAAACCTTAACTTATGCCATTACTTAGTTTCTCTGTGAGCATGGTGTATTTGAGGGTGAAGTTTTTCTTCATACATCGGGTTTTATCATGATTTGTGTATTAGGTGGGCCCAAGTGGAGACCAGATGACTTAATGGAGAAAGTTTATTATAAAAGAACATACTGCAACCCAGAAATCAGCATGAGGGGAACTGGAAGACATCTGACAGGAAGCAATGAAGCAACTGGAGCACAGGGAAACCAGCATGAAGGAAGCAGACAATGGAGAACAAGAGAATCTGGTGAAGAGCTGAGAAAGCTGAAAGACTTTGAAGTACTGAGATCGTTGATGAGTGGCACGAGAAGCAGGTGTGACAAAACAAGACAATGTGGACGCCCTTGGTAACAATGATAATCCAACAACAAAAACCAGAGCAAAACAAAAATATGAAGAGCCGGAAATCGGCTGAATTGGATTCAGGTGTGTTGGTTGCAGATCCCTGCGCTATTGTGATTATTGTTCTTGGAAATGGCATGTGGCACTGCTTGATCCATAATAGGTTCAAAGTTCACAGGGAGTAGATTGTTCTTCCCATCCCAGTGAAGGGAACTTCCTGTTTTACTTTCTCTTCCAGCTGATGTTTAAGTAAGCGCAAACATTAGCAACTAAAGTTTCAAAAACTTCTCAATCTTCTATGTGAAAAGTGAAAGAACACCTCATTTCATAAAGGTAGTTTATACATATCTGCTGTGTTTCTAGATTTTTTTGTGGGATTTGCAGGAGGAGCGTTTTTTAATCAGACACAGCATGGTGGAATATGTGGCTTATATGTTTTTTAATGTCACTTTAACACACAAATATGTGCTAGCAAAAAAAATACGCCATTTCCAAAAGTTGCTAAAAGAAAAAGTAAAAAGTTGTTTAAACATAAAGAACAAATGAGAAAGAAATACAAAGAAATTTCAAAATCATAGAAACTTAAGACTGTTTCTCTTTAGTGAGAAACCTACTGAGTAAATGATAAAAGCAAAGGACATAAAAAGATATTTATCGTTACTGATTTGTCCAGACTAGTGTTGATATCAAACCTAAATCTGAAATAAACATAGCTGAGTTCAACTTTGGTTTGATATCCACACTAGTCTGGATTTGTTGTTGCTGCGTGTTTTCAGAACCAGCAGAAACGGAATAAATCCAAAAGACCATTTTAAAACACAAAACTGCAAATCTCCCTGTATAGGCAGCTGCTAGTGTGCATGCGTGTGTGCGTATGCGTGTGCGTGGGTGGGTGTGCGTGTGGGTGTGTGTGTGTGTGCGTGCCTAGACTCATGCAGGTTCACTGGAACCTGCTAACCTGCTGCAGCCAGGTGGCAGACAAGGCCATGCCCGTGGGTAATCAACAGGCTCTTTAGTGAAGCGGCATCACTGATCGTGCATGTGTGTCTGATTGCGTGTGTGTTTGTGTGTGGCCCAGGACACACTCATGGTTGCTGCTCTGAGGGCTGTGCATCTTACAAAAGGAGGCACGTGTCAGCAGACATCTGTATTATGAATTGTGTGTATCTTTTCAGAGGCAGTTTTAAACAGACTATTCTTGAAAATACTTCAGTACACTTTAGATGTGGCTTGTCATGAATGGGACAAGATCTCATGGCCATGACAGTTTTTGTATTTATTTAGCTTTTTTGTGGTAAATTGTGATTTGATACACACAAGGCAGAAGGCAACTGATTAGAGTTGTTTTGCGTATGTCAATTTTTGTGTTTGTTTTTCCCTATTTTTTATGTTTCAATCCAATTTCTTCAATTGTGTGTGTCTGCAGCTAATAATTTAAGTAAAAATACTCTGCATGGATACTGCACTTCTGATGACTACTGACTACGATTCCTGTCACAAAGCGCAAGGGACTTTATGTTGGTTTTTCAAACATGACAATGAGTTCACTGTGCTCCGGTTGGGTCAAACATCACCAGTTTCGACTCGAGTAGAGAAATAGAGTGAAATAGGATATTTGTATCATAGCCATCAAGTTGATGAATCTGCAGCAGCTACGGGATGCTATCATGTAAATTTGGACCATAATTGTGAACGGACGCTGTAAAACACAAGACAAATTTGTGATTCACCAGTTATTCCCCAGTTATGGTACAGAAACATGTTCATCCTCTATAGGTTCTGCTAACAGTGTGTGCAATTTATCTCAGAAGTCGGACATAGTACTGTTTGAAGTCTCACCTGAGCTGACCTCTTTCTATTTCCAAGTCAGAAAACCAGAGGAACATGCTTCTTGTTGTTGCGTTAATTACAATTGCCATTAGAAGACATTCAAACGCTAAAGGAACATGTTCACAATTAAATTTTATACAGAACTGTGCATTCTTCTTCCCTAAAAAAATACAAACCATCAGAAGGGCTAATAAATAGTTAATAGCAACTTTCACAAACTACATGTTCGATACTGAGCTCAACTTTTCCAGGCAAAAGTCCAACTTTAAGGAGGTCTTGTTTGTTTCATTTCTGATTAAAAACCATCATAAAAATCACCACCAAGTTGATATTATTCAATTTTAGTACCTCTAGTTATGTCATTAACGCAAATATGCAAAACACAAAATTAGCAGTTTTTGAAAACTTTGTAGTTTAAGTCTAGCAGTGAAAATCCCCGCTTAATTACCCAGTTGCGTTCTCATAATCATTGTACACCGGCTAGTGAATAACAAAATATCTGCTCAGCATAAATATCTGCCAAGAAAAAGATTAACATATTTACTTAGCAGAGGAAAAATAAAACCTCTACATGTTTTACTTGTATGGAAGTTCAGATGTTTGGCTTTTTATTTTGCTCATTTGTTTGTGTTTTCTAGAGGCAGCCATCCTCTTCGGGACTTTAACGTCTGCAAATTTTATCTGCTGTTTTCTGCGTTTAACTTCTCTTTCCACCATCTGCTCATTATTGCACATCAAACTGCTTATTACAGTTTTAGTATTAGTGCTGGTGCATGCCATGTCTGTGTGTCTCTGTCTGTGAGTGTGTGGAAGAGAGGATGAGAGTTACCAGCAGTTGCAGTAATACCTCAGGTCAAAACCTGCTGGCATTTATTCACATCTCCACAGCCCAGAGGGCACACAGCTCCTGTGTGTGTACGTGAGATCTTTTTGCTTGCTCTAAATGAGTTTAAAGATTGTATAATGATGGTGTGTGTGAGCATGTGTGTCGGCTTGTGTTGTCAGTGAGTCCTCTGTTAATTAAGAGCTCATTAGTGACACCAGCTCTTTTACCAATTAGCATTAACTTGCCTTCTTGCTCAGTTGTTTGTTTTCCTTGTTGAAAATGTACTAAAGATTCTGTTTTATTAATTTCCCTTTACTCATACATCTTTGTTGGTTTGATTTTCTCCATCCCTGGAGGTTAGAAAAGATTAAAACAATTTTATTTATGACTTCCTTTGTGCTTTTGTCTCGGTGAGAGATAGTCATCCAGCTGCTGCATGATGTGTATGGTTTTTATCTCCTGCATGTTGTCATGGTCTTTCATTCATCTCATTAATAACAGCGCCCTTGAGGTGGAGCACCGTGACCCTGTTTCCATCGCTGGTGAGCACAAGCACGCTCACAGTGCCACACAGAAACGCACGCAAACACACAATCAACAGCACAGGGGATCCTAGCAGCAGTTCCCCCCTTGAGGCAGCACCCATGTCAGCTTCCCGCACTACTACACAAAGACAAAATGAATGCAGACAAGTGCGAAGTCAGAGCATGCAGATGTGAAACGCTTTGATTTGACCCCCAAGGACCAATAATATCATCCCTAAAAAAAAAACTGATGAAGAAAGTTATACATATGAATGTTTGTCCTGCTTTAAATATGTCAAACTACTGATTCAGCCTGAAATATTTATGTCAATTATTAATTATATTTTTAGGAAAGGAAAGTATGTCACGTACTTAACTCGGTGGTTAAAAGAATACTAACATAGTACCATGAAATACTTTTAAAGGAGTATTTATTTTTATTATTAGAAGGGTCTGTGATTGGGAACATGTGTTTTCTAGTTGTTTGGAAAGACTGACCTGTTTATAGTGTAAAAACATTATTACATAACACTTTCACAATAGATTTTCAGAAGCACTTTGAGTGGGAATGATTTCAAACTAATTTATACATGAAATCATCTTCAAATCCGCTGTGACACAAACCAACCCACATGAGATGTTTCCTGTTAACATAAACATATAAATAACATTTAAATAACTCTTTGATTAATTTGAATTGATATGTGTTACAACATTTAACTTTCCTTTGGTATTAATATGGCATTTTTGAATTTGAACTACTAATTATATTTTTCAGAGAGCATATTTCAAACGCTCCACTGGCCATCAAAAAAAAAAAAAACAATAAAAGAATATATTTGTGTTTCTTTGTGGTTGCTTAATGATACAGCAACAATCAAACAAAATGTTCCCATTTGTAGGCCGAAAATAATAATAGTAAAATAATAACTCAGCAAAAAGCGATCTTTTACCACAGTACAGCTAGCTGCTGCAGGAAGTTAGAAAGTTCAGGTCAAACTTACAACTTACATCTAATAGTTGCTTTAAAGGTTTGGGATTGCCAGTGAAAAATCTTTTAAATGACTTTGTGACAATCACTGTAGATTATCTTGATTATGGTTAGTGGTTTTTAAATTTGGTGTCGCTGTCAATGCGCTTATACATTACAACCCGTTTTATTTTTGATCATTGATTCAAAGTTTCCACACAGCTGCAGATCCTGAGGCCAAAAACAGAGTGAATGTGCTGCATCCATCTGACATCTGTCATAAATCACACAGCACTGCGTCCTTGTGGTTTGAACACATATCATGGAAATCAATGCTGGGGTCAAGTCGAACACTTCCATGGTGCCCTCGAAAAATACCACAGCAGCCAATAAATATGACAGGCTTATACACACGTCAACAATCTGAATTTCTCACCCTATTGACTCGCAACGATAACGTAAGCATGCATGAGCGAGTGCATAAATCGATTGAAACACAAATGCCAAAGAGGGGATTCTTCATGTGGACAATGCAGCGAGGCTCGGTCCATCGCTATCAAAATGTTGTATTTAAAGTATTCTTACTGTTGGTAGGATCTTTACCCAGCCTCCAGTAGAGAAAGACATATAATAATAGGGATTTAATCAAAAATTATTAAACTTCAATTTAAAGAATCAATCTTGACTGTGTCATAAACTAGACACAATTTAAAGGTGTTAATCTGCAAATGCTGTACTTGTAGAAAGTTACAATTTAATCTAATTTGAAAGGCTGGAAAGAAGAACATTAATCTGAGAAGCAGCCAAGAGACCCATGATAACTCTGGAGGAGCTGCAGACTGCCACAACTCAGGTAGGACAACTCCACAAATCTGAACTTTCTGGAAGTGTCCTAAGATTGTTTAAGTGTTGAAAGAAAAGGTTCAATCCACAGGAGGAGTTGAACAATGAATGTTTTGATTTACATGCAAAATGTTATAAATGCTGAATCCAAATCTAATTGATAATCTTTAGGAATGCTTCAAAGCTGATGTCCATACATACTCCCTAATATATATATATATATATATATATATATATATATATATATATATAGAGAGAGAGAGAGAGAGAGAGAGATAGATATAGATATATATATAGATATATAGATATATATGTAGAAACTGAGAGTAAGTGTCTGTATGCAAATGTGTGCAGTTTCAGTTTTGAGGCTGTCTGAAGAGTTAAAAATCATAAAAGCTTTATCTTCTATTCAACCAAAGCACAGAAATGTTGTGCTGTGTCAGTCCACCACATAAAAATGCTAATAAAAACAGTGAAGCTGTGGTTTTATTTTGACATGTGAAAAGCTTCGAGGGCAATAAATATTCTTTTAAAAGCCTTGAAGTCATTCAATTACCACCCCCTGCTGTAAATACATGCTAAATGGTCACATACCGACTCAAAACACTGTCCAACAAATGAATTACTTTCCACTTAGAGAAATTGCAGCCAGATTTGTGCTTTTTTAAGCTAAAAAAGGCACATGTTGATCATTACATTTTAATATTTCTTTACTGAAAACACATTGCTTTTGTTCATGAAGCTACCAAAGCACACAACATTTGTGCTATAAAGTTTGAGTTCTAGTTTTATTTATTAGTATTAGAGATCCGAACACTGTTTTTCCTGAAATGGCATAAAGTTTTGTTTTTAAGTATTGTGGGGATCCTCTGTCAAGCCTCTGAAAATAAAATGAAATTGCTGTGATGTGTGTGTGTGTGGTTCGTCTCTGCAGGGGGTCCTGAGAGCAGAGGATAGCAAAATGCCACCCTCTTCTTTTCTGTGTGATCGCGTCATGTTAAGGTCACAATGTGCTCAGGGTAACAATGGCTAAATGTGGCTCAGACAACTAGCTTCCTTTATTGTTCCCTTCAATATTTATTCCTCATCCAGTCTCACTCAGCTGTGCTTCTTACACCTTGACTAATCACACCGTAATCACTAAACACACACACCCACGCACACACACACGCTTTCCCCCTCACCCTCCACATTGTCAAATGATCATTGAGGAGCGCGCGTGTGGCTGACACAGTCTCCACAGCAACGGCAGTTAGAACCAGGAGGGGGGCTGGGACATCTTCAAATGTGTGAGTGATGAGAGCTCACGCACACACACACGCACCCGCACACACAGAGACTGGCATAAACAGGTGCACCCCGCCACACACAAAGGTGCCAGCTTTGACAAGAAACCCATTTACACACACGCACGCAAGTTCATGCACAAGCGCACAACATGAGACCTGGGGAGCTGAAAAAAGGGGGATGAAAGCCGAAGAGGGAGGAAAAGAGGGAAGTGTTGCTCCCTTGTGAGATTTTCTTCTTCTTCTACTTCTTCTTCTTTCGTCCTGTCTCGTTCACATGAGCACAGGAGGCACGCAGAAATATGGAAACAGTGACAAAGCAACACATAATCACCCAGATTCAATCATTTATGAAAGCAGATGTATAATTCAAAAAGCAGCATGAAAGATTCACAAGGCAGAGAGCATTGTTTAATCTGGCCCACGCCCTTTAATTGCCCCCCTAACAGCCCCTCCAACCCCACTAGCCCCCACTTTCCCTTGTCTTATGGGCTCCTTCCACCACAGACTGGATTTTAACCATTGACCAAAGACAACAAGGAGGTCAGAGATCTGAGTGAGAGTTCAGAAGGAAAACACGTCTGACCTCATGCAGACAGCAATCTGTACAAACCAAGTTTCCTTTCCTTTCCTTTCCTTTCCTTTCCTTTCCTTTCCTTTCCTTTCCTTTCCTTTCCTTTCCTTTCCTTTCCTT
>CAEGAE010090413.1:0-11707 GCA_903067095.1 Girardinus metallicus | reverse complement strand
AAGCTTTCTGTTTGTTATGTAATTTTTATGTTATTTTTTTCATTTTTTTCAAAATAAAATTTTTTATTAATTTTTTTTTTTTTTTTTTTTTTTTTTTTTTTTCCCCAATCATTCTTTTTGTTAAGGACTTTGCTTTGCGCCTGCTGTTTTGAACGTGCTTCATGATTAAAGTTGGCTTGGCCACATTTCTTAAATGTGGAGACTCAGAAGTGCCACACCCTAATTAGATCGATGACATACATTTCTCAACAACGGGGGGTGGGGGGGTGGGGGGGGGGAATATAAAAAAATAACTTAAAATGAGCAACCAGTAATTACTTAAATAGTTAATTAATCATCTAATTTTCCCAAGTGGCTCACATGATGAACGTATTTCTTTCAACCTCACCCGTAGAAATGTGGCGCTCCAGTCAGGATGAATAGTCTGACGTGCTCACTCCAAAGGTTAACAGAGAAGATGCTAAGATTTTTTTTTTTTTTTTGGGACAAGTGTTACTTGATTGTGTACAGAAAAAAATGAAACAAATAAATACTTAACTACAGTGGATCGCTGGTGTTGGAGGCGATTAGAAACCACGACTGGACGCGAAAAATCCAACTACTCCAAAAAAATCCTCATAATTGCCAGTTTTAATTGTTCAGACATCAAATATACCTCAACATGCACTCATACTCACAGTAGTAACCATCGTGGCATTACAGTAGAAAGTCTGCTTTACCGCCGCTCTTGGCCAATCAGAGCCCAGGAAAATAAATGGCACCAATGTATTGGCTGCTTTCCAACCACCAGTCAGTAGAGTGTCCAGTAAGATTGTGCCAGAGCATTTAGGCTTCTCCAGCTTCATTTTCTTTTGAATATTTTTGATTTGTTCTATGAACAAATCTAAGAATAGGTGAATTTTCTGCCAAATATTTGTAGTTAAATTCCACAAAAAAAATCTGCAAATCATAAACCGGGAATAAACGCAGTTCACTGTAATTATGTATTCTGTCAAGATTTGATTAGTTAAACCTGCATATGATTAAGCTGGATTAATGTAAACACATATTTCTGAAGTAATTTGGACACTAAAGGAATTTGTTTTAAAAATGTGTCCGGTACAAGTTAATACACTTCTGTCTTCAATGTATTGTGGGTCTTTTTTTGGACCTCCTTTAACTCTAGGCTGTGTGTGTGTGTGTGTGGGTGTCTGATTGTTGACAAGCCAACAAATCAATTTTAGTTTTACTGGACACGTTGGTTACCATGTTACTATCCATTCAGGCACCAGAATGTGCTGATGTCTTTCTACCAGGTTCTCACTTTCCCTCCC
Organism: Girardinus metallicus; assembly: GCA_903067095.1. Lineage (NCBI taxonomy): Eukaryota > Metazoa > Chordata > Actinopteri > Cyprinodontiformes > Poeciliidae > Girardinus > Girardinus metallicus. Next base: position 10,394 of record CAEGAE010090413.1, on the reverse strand, counting down.
CCCGGTGAGGGTGAGTTATGATCACACCCTGATGAATACAACTATATAAAAACACCCTCGTTCACACAAATGCACCTCAGCCTTGGTCAAAGTGCCCCAGATGGCTGTAAATCGTCTTTTATGAGAAAGACTTGATGAAAGCTTTTCCCTGAACACTTCTTTTCCCCTTCCTCCTTTAGCCTTCGGGCAGGTTGGTTTATTTCTCCACACACCACCACCTTTATGTGCCATTTCTATCATTTCGCTCTGACATGAACAAGATACAAGCAGCAGGGGAAAATAACCAAATGTTAGTTGTTTTTTGGGGGGGTTTTTTACGGCGTTTATTTTTTTATGAACAGCAAACTTACAATTTTGCACACAAGTCATTTTTGGTGCTGTAAGTAGAATGGATGTTATAAACGTACAAGTTCCCACAAATGGTTACGAGCCAAGTGAAAAGATCCTGGCAAATGTTTCATAATGTTAAAACACTAATAGGACACAAGGTTGAGGAAAACACGTTGAATCTAGGGCTGAACCGATTCCTCGAATGATTCGAGTACCTGGATTATTACAATTCCACGAGGAAAATGTATCTGCCTCGAAGCTTCGTTAAATTATGTTTTAGCATTTAGCGCGCCGTGTTCCGCCCGGGTCATTATTTGTGGTGGACAGAGCTGTCACTTTTTGCTAAGCGATAGCAGTATGACGTTGAATTGTCCAGCGTTTTATGGGGTTTTGGGGGCAAATATGCATTGTTAAATTGTGTGGCACGATGTTTGGAGAACGACAGCATCATCACCGTTTTGGGGGAGTGAGAGAGAGTGAGAGAGAGAGATCCGATTACTCGATCTATCATAAAAATATTCTATAGAGTACTCAACTACTGAAATATTCTTTTAAAACAGCCCCAGTTGAATCAGTTTATATATATTTTTTAAAAATGGTGTTTGAATTTAGCTGAAACTTTAAACATCTATTCATCTGTTCACACCCAAATTTGGTCTTTCACCTTCAAAGAGTAAAATGTACACTAAAAACTAGATTTTGAACCAATAACACTGCCCTGAAAAACAAAAACCCACTTCATTAATCATTTCTTATCCCCATTTAAGATAACTGATAACTAAGCCAAACTAATCCATTCTAGTTTTTACAAACCAAAGGTTTTTTGAGTTTTGGCATTGTCACTTGTAGTAAGAGTTGCCATGTGCCTGTCTGGTGACGACAAATTACCTGAAGGGCAAATGTCAAGACCTTAACAACGTTACATTTTCAATTTTGTAGCTCAAGATAGCTAATTTATTTCCTTCATCTTTGAAAAGGAGAAATTTGTCAAAAACAACATCTATGCCACAAATAGAGTCTGATGGATAGAAAAGACAAATATTAGTGAATAGAAATAGAACGGAAATATCCTTTGTTGTCCAGAAAGTTAAGTGGGAACACGCAGATTTACGCAAAAGTCAAAGAAATAAAAAATAAGGATGGCAGACTGTGCAGTAAGGCCAATCTTACAACACAAGAAAATGAATATTGTACAGCTGTTAAAAATAGCATACTCAGATTCAAAGAAATGTGCAGCTGAGTAGGTTAACTTAAAGAAAGAAAACTGTACAATGTGCATAAAACAAACACAGACTACTTCTAAGAAGTAAAAAAAAAACCAAACAAACAAAAAAAAACGACATTCAAACATCAAGGATGTGCAAATAGCACCAGGAATGTTACTTGAAATGAGAAAAGTAAAAATAACAGCAGAGTTGTAAAGACTTATTGAGTTTGTTTGTTGGAAGCAGTGATGTTATAAAGTCTTTCAGCTGCTGGGAGGAAGGATCTGTGGCTCCTTTATGCACCTAGGATGCAGCAGTCTCTGTCACTGATGCAGTCCAATCCAGAGCATGGTTTGGAAGACACTGTCCAACACTGATGGTATTTTATATACTGGACTGAAAATAAATGCATCATTTCTGCTTCACCGAGCTTTTATTTGTCCTGGGTTTTGAGAACTTTTCTGCACTGTTCCAGTATCAGCAGTCCCTATATGTACAACTAAATACACAGATACATCTACTGTATACACCAGTAAAGCTTTATGATTACAGTTAATAAATGAAACTCTGGATTTACCTATAGTTCTCTCTTAATATTGTTTTCTGCCAAAAAAAAAAAGAAAAAGATCTGCCTCTACAACAGAGAATGTCTGCGATATTCCTCCAATGGCTCCCGCCGTTCTCTCCTCGCCCTGGTGCCGACTTGTCTCATCACGGCACTTAGGCATCGGGTTTTGACAAATTTTCGGTGACACTGTTGTGATCGTGTTCCTTGGGATAAAGGGGCTTTTACTGCTTTCTGTGCTGATTGGGAGCTGCCAGAAGGAGGACAGCAATGAGAAGACTGCAGGAGGCAAGAGGCTGATGGAGATGGAGAGGTCTGTGTTCTCTTGAGACGCAGCTGTGCTTCAGATAGGCTTTCAGAGCGGAAACAGAGATAAAGATGGAGGGAGGAGATCAAGATAAACCAAGAGTTTAGGGTTGTTAGAGAAAGAGTGGATTAAAAGAGAAGAAAGAGAAGCCCTGTGGAGGAGATAAATCTGAGAATAAAAGAAAGAAATGTGCCTTTAAAACACTTTTAGAGTGCTCTTCTGTCTTCTGCTGTAATTGCCAGCAGCTCTCTTTGACATCAGCCCAGGGGTGTTAGATAACAGCGCTTTGTTTCCTGTTCTGTTCTGTTTCCCTCCCCTCCTCTGCTGCTCTGATAGACTACTGAAGAGACCTTGGAACCGTGCTTTAGTTGGCCAAGATGAGCAGACTGATACAAGGACTGTCTGAATGTATTCTTGTTTAAAATAATTGCAGATTACAAAGCACACGCAGTCACGTTAAAAATAATAATAATAATAATTGGAGATGCTACAGCCGGCTGTTGTTTTTCTGGAACATATTCTAATTTCACCAGTAATTATACTTGAGCAATTAAATTTTAAAGTTGGCAAAAAGAGGCATTCTCTAGTTGGCACTTTTCTACATTTATTCCCAATTAAAATGACAAAAATCACAGGCAGAGGCTCATGACAAGAACCTTAGCAGCCTTTTGAAGGACGTTTGCTCTGTTCAAATCTCAAGCTTTTAGTTCTTTGTGCTGCCGACTGTTGAAGTGAGGGTGGATATCATGGTAGATATTCACCCGACTCCGACAATTTTTAAATACCTTTTAATGAATAAAGAAATTCAATCTTTGGTCTTTATTTAAATCACTTTCTGCATGATTGTGAGCATTTCTTGCAAAACAGCTAAAAAATAAAATGAATGGGGTTTCCTAATCTTTTCACATGAATTTAAACAGTATGATGCTTCTTACAAAGTGAGTTTAAAAAAAACAAACAGAAAAACACCAGATCCTGAGCTAAATCAATTTTGTGTATCCGTTCTCTTCTGTCCTTCAGGCATTTGTGTTAGCTAGAGCCAGCGGCACAAAAAGAAAGCTAAATCCTGTACTTTTTGTACTCTCAAGTTCTGCAAATATCTCATTTTGTGATACCAAAAGAGACATTTTTTAAGACTACCAGAAACCCAGTCTTCTATTTTTTTTTTTTCAGCTTTATTCCCCCCTACAATGTGTAGGGGGTAAAAAAAGACAAATTTTACTTTGTTACATAATGGACATCATTGTCATTTTGTGTAATTCTTAAAAAAAAAAAACAATTAATGATCATCCAGCTGCTGGTCCAGTATGTTTTGCTTTGACGAATACAATTGTCATTTGGGCCAATTGGTGATGCTATCCTCAGGTTTTCTGTCTAAAGCCACCAAAGAATATTTGTATTGAATTGGGAACATGGGCACAGTCAGCCGGGTGTGAACACACTGATATAACTTTCTCAATGGTCTGCAAGCAATACTTATCTGACTTAAGGTTTCCTAGCCGGTCAACAGATGATGGAGAGCCACACATTCCTTCACAATAAGAGCCTCAAACATTTGCAGGATTCCAAATGTCTTTCTATGGCACTCGTTAAACTGATTACAGCAATGGTCTTGAAAATGGTCAGGAATTGGTTTTGGTCTTGGACTTGGTCTCCCTCCCAAAAGACTGAGACAAGTCCAAGTTGGTCGTGTCTCAGTCTTTTGTGACTGAGACAAGAGACTCAGTCACCAGATTCCCTGAAGACTCAGTATCTTGGTTTTGAGTCTGACTGAGTCTTTTGGGACTCAGTCTTGGTTTTGACTCAGTCTCCAATTTGGTGGTGTTGATTACAACTCTAAATCTATTCCGCATTGTGTTCTTTACCTTGACGGAAGTATCCTTGGTTATCTTACATTGGAATATCTCCAGGCAGGGTATAATCTTTCAAACCTTGGAACCAGATTAAGGTGAGGCCGTCTGAACTTTAGAGGACATTAGACTTTATGAACAGGTGCTTCAAGCAGGCTGACAAAAAGGGTAGGAAAGAAGGAAGACATGTAGTAACTGATGACACAAGTGGAAATAATAAAAGACAATTTTGGTGGCGAGCTGCCTGTGAGTTGAATCATATATAACCCACAGCAACAGTGATTAAGAAAATGCTCATTTCATGCAACACACACAGAGTCTAATATCAACGTTCAATACAAGACAGCAGGTAACCCAACCAAATAGCAACATGTAAAGGTAACGCAAGTACACAGGGAGTATCAGATTTCATGTTCGGAGTGGAATAAAGGTTGCCGTGACGATACCAAAACTAAACTGAACCAAAGTTAAAGACCGATGCATCCAACTGCAAACTGTTGCAGTACTGTGCTCATCGGACAACAACAATAATGTTTCATTGATGTGGATTTCCAAGTGTGTTAAGCTGGAAGGATGATATAAATCCTGTTCTGATGATACATCTACTCGTCCATGTTAGGGACACTGGGGCCTCTCTCTGCGGGAGAACATGAAGCTTATCAAAGAGAGGGAATTATATGCAGGTTTAGTCCTGTGGACTCATCACATCAGGTGGAACAGAGCGTGCAGGAGTACGTCTGTATGACTTAATTTATCATCTGTGTGCGCCTTCATGTTCAGTATCGTTTATCATTTGTCACAAGATGGGAGTTTTCTCCTGAAGAATGTCAGACAGCAAAGGTTTTGCAAGCAAATCTGCTAACATTTGTAAATCAAAAAAAAAAATTGGGGATTTAATTATATTTGCTCAAATGTTTTATTTTTCCCATCTAATTTTCCTTCTTCTGTCTCCACTCTCCACTGTCTACGGCCTGTCTCTCCCACCGCACAAACTTGGCAAAAGGTCAGTGAATTTCATACTGCAGGGTTGCTTCCCCACCTCTCCCAGCCTCTCTCTTTGTTTTAATAAAGCCTAATTGGGCCTCTCATTAACAGTGTAGCAACCTTCAGCTGTTAATGATGTGGAACTTTTTAATTTGGCCGCAGGCTGGACCCAGAAGTTGTACGCATTGTTCACATCGAATTAGGGAGGCGCAAGCAGAGGCGTTATCCGCTCCTCGTTCGGTGCGTTTGCCACCGTGCCACGCACTTTATTCAAGAGGTGTGTTTTTTAGACTCTTATGTTGTTTTTAAAATTAAAGCATGTCTGTTTACAATGCTAAAAAAAAAAATCTCTGTTTCCTAAAGGTGAAAAAATAATCATGTCTTTCTCCTCTGTTTTTTCAACTTGAACCATTTTAAGATTTATGCGGCCGATTTCAGCCGTGTTAGTATATTAAACGCACTTCAAGAATATGACTTATTCTTGAAATGAGTCATATTTCCAGCAAAACAATTTTTAAATGTTTTGCTGGAAACAGAGACAAATTAAGTCAGTCAAAAATGAAAGACTGAGTTAAAAAACACCTGTAGGGTGCAAACTGTTGGTGAAATGGGTAAAATTGGGAGACCTTGTCCATTTCTAATCTAAAAAAAAATATCCTCCATCATTTTTGACACATATTCTAATTATCTTTAAATAAAGTTATGTTTTATTGCAGATGCAAAGTCTCAAAGTAAAATAATTTCTGCTGAAGAGGCTTCGGACATTTCTTCTTACCATCTTCTTTACATTTAACTTGGTTTTAACTTGTCACAGGATCCAGTTGTTTTAAACTTTTCGGTAAATTTTTCTCACTGCTGATGTGAGCAAGTTTATGCAAGTGCTTGTTTTAACGTTCTCTCGTCTTTCCAACTCTAAATGGTAATTAGACTAATAGACTCTGCGTCAAGTTTTATTTACACCAAAGTGTTACAGGAAATCCTGGATTAATCCAGACATAATTTATGTTGTGTAAATATTAGCCGGTAGAACGATCAACGTCAACAGTTATGACCTTTTAAAAATTCAAAATGGCAGAAAGTTGACTTCACATTAGCTTCATAAAATCCTTTAAGCTGCACCCATAAAAAGGAACTTTCCAATTTCTGGTGTTTTATTGTCCCACTGCTAAATTATTTATTTACTACCCTTTTAGTGGGTTTTGACAGTACATCCAGAATGTGAAGGCTTTTTTTTATTATTATTATTTTAAAACAAATTTTGACTTTCATCAGTTTTTTTTTTTTCTGAGAAACTGAAGTCGCCAGTGAAGCTGTAACGCTGTCTTTGCGTTTCTACGTAACCCTTCATTCACGTTCGTCCTCAGGATTTTGTAGCTATAAATCCCAGCCCAAAAATTAGCTAAAAACCTGTCAAATCACAAAGATGAGTGAATCACTCAAAGCGTTTCACTGATGGACACTATATGTCTGACGTCAGCTCCTTCCATTTCCATGATTAAAATCAGTCGCATTCCCAAATATTAAATAAACGATCCTTCCCTGTCCTCCTGTCTCACTGGAACGTAATCGACCTTTCACGGCCCTGAAAGCCTACGGTGGCGTCCGCCTTGATGTTCTGAGGTTCCTCTGTTTGAGGGCGACGCCTCTTTACAGCCATCACACACTTCACTATGAGCATCCTTCAATAAATTGGCTGCCCTCCTGTCAGCTGTAATGACATTTACAGTGCCCACCCAATCATGCACGTGCATGCGTGTGTGGGCGTGTGTGTGTGTGTAGATAGTATGGCTTTGTAGAAACAGGGGGCTTTGTTTTAAAATATTTATCACCCATCAGTCTATCCCAACATCTGGGAACATATTTTCAGCAGTTGTTGACCTTTCAGGCTGGAAGAGACACCAAAAGACCATTGTTGTCCGTTCTGGTGTATTGAGGGTAAGGGTATTGTATCTTCCTGACTTTATTGTTACTTGACATTTAGATGTTCTCTTCTGGGAGGGCAAGTCATCAGCGGCCTCGATGTTTAATGTGAATGTATGAGCAAATGGGGAAATATGCCTTTCCTTTTAAAAAATAAAATTAAGCACCTGAAGATGCAGTTGTAGTAACAATATTTTGCAGATACTTTGTTTTAAGCGTTTGTAATCGCAAGGTTTCTGTTGGTGGAATATGTGGCTAAAAAGTGTTGGATGAGGAGATAAAATATTGTGATCTAATAGTGTGAAATGCATAAGTATACACTGCAAAAACAAAATCTTACCAAGTATGTTTTTGTATGGTTTCCAATGCAAATGTCTTAGTACACTTGGAAATAGGCAAAACTAACTTGCAAATAACTTTGCAGCAAGTTGTAGAAGTTTGTTGTAAGTCAATAGTTACTTATTACTGATTAGAAATGTATTGGTTCCAATAGCAGATTTTTTGACTTGTAACTAGACATTTTTCCCATGTTATAAGTGAAAGAAATCTGCCAGTGGAAATAATAAATACCTTATGACGAGTAACTTGTACACCGTTTTAAAAAGCAATTTTAGACAATTATTTTTATTTTGTTACATCTGGTAAGCTTACGTTATGTTATTCCTTTGTTTAAGCTGTGAATGCAATAATTGTGATGGCTTGTTTTTTTAATTGATGCTAACAATGTGTTGCTTTTTTTCATCTTAGCTTCAGGCGGCAGGAGTTCTCCAAAGCCTTATGTGAACAAGCTGATTACAGGATGTTCCATTTTTTTAAGTTACGTTATAGTGATATTAATAGATATAGGTACCGCTAAATATTCTAAGTGTCTGTAATTTTGCTATGGTGAGTGAACTCCAGTTAACAGTGGCGCTTCCAGTGTAAAGGTGAAGTTAGCACAGCGCTAGCAGTAACGCTCACCTAACAGTTTTTCCATACCGCCACTAAAACTCAAGAAGAAGAAGTACAGCACTAGAAGAGCTCCTTAACCTTAGGTCTAACACTGTCTCTGTAATTTGATAAGGACTTTGTTTTTGTTAATTAGATGATTTTATTTTCTAAAAAAAAAAAAAAAAGAAACATGAAAAAGGGCTCCCATAGAGTCAAAATTTAGTAAAAACACAAGCTACCAATAAGCTACCTCATAGATTTCTTACACGCATTTTGTCATTTATTGAACAAGCATTTCTTTTACATGTCTGTGTAAAAAAAAAAAAAAAAAAAAAAACCTGCTCTACCGCCGGGACCATTGCTCACCCACAAAGTGATTATACATCGTCAATACTTTATTCAACTAGTCAAGATGATAGAGGTTGATGAAGTAAGTCCATGAAACCTGTAGAGCGGTTTTCTTTTATGGCGCCATTAACATAATGCTAGTCATTAATATGGAAGCCTCTGAGGCACATGCAAGCACTAATACATCAAAAAGTGACCTTGAGAGATGGGATAAAGAGACTTGCTCCCCTGATGTACTTCACAGGGTCTGAGCTGCTACCTGTCGCTTTATATAGTATTTGGATGCCGCGCACATTTTGTTGGCCTACATTGAAACTCTCTTCTGGGAATCATTTCTCAGGTACTTCATTCTGAACATTTATTAGTCTACTGAGGCTTGGATATTAAAGTTTGTCCTCATTGATAAAAGCATGCGTTAACTTTTTATGTTTTATTTACAGAATGAAAAAGTTTTTTGCCAAATTTGTGTTTCCAAAATATTCCCGACTGGTCCAGATTTGCAAACCAGGTTTTGTGGTTGCTAATGAAGAAAATGCAGAATATGTCGTAAATAATCCATAAAAGTTGTTCGTTCCAAGATTAGCTGAAACCCACTTGGGTTTCTCCCTGTGACTGCTTCACCAGTCACTCACAGAAAAATACCGTTCTTGCCATCTCCTACAACGGGGAGTCTAAGAAGTTTACAATAATAAAAGGAACATTTAACAGAAATTAATAAAGACTCTCCACCCACGTGGCTCTCTCTGAACACAGTCTCCCAGTGCAGCTCCAGAAACGTAGCTAACATTCTCCTTACTTGCTCTAGGAATGTATCGAGGCAACGCCTTAATTCATCAAAGATATGATATGCAAGAAGGGAATATTCCCTCATATTGCTGACAGGGAGGATTTTATCACTTATGCAGCTACAAAGTCAGCAATCTCTTTTTCCCAGCTTTCATTTCTAGGTCTCATCAGCGTTTCATCTTTGGGGGTTCCTTATTGTAAACAGCTTTTATAACACACCCACTAATTGTAATTAAATGATTTTATCTTACAGCCAAATTTACTGCAGAAGGACATTTTTAACAATCAGGTTTCCATCTATTTTCTCTGTTCTTATAGATGCCAGATATATATTCACAAGTCACTATTTACAAGTCAAGTTTCTCTGAGAGCTGACATGTCATGTAGTCTGTCTAAAAAAATTTATTGCTACTGGTTTTGCCTTCAAATCAAATCAACACATTAACATTTGAAGTTTATATTTTATAAAAATATTCGATTCAAACTAAGATGTTGGCAAGTCAAACAGCATCTCAAATGGATCTGGTCTTTGGCTTTCATTAGTCTGTTGTAGGGTGTCTCAAGGATTTTTTTTTGTCTTTTTTTTTTTTAAATTATTGTATATTTTTTAAAGAAAATTGACAGAACAACTTTAAACCAGTTACTGTCGCATTTCTGACTCACTTAATCAGAAGGTGCTTTTGTTTTGAAGAGCACTACTCACATTTTAAATGTTTTAAATGTAACCTTACATCCAGAGGACACACAACTTTACAGTTCAGCTGTTAAGTAAAAAAATAAAAGACAAAAAGACGCTGACAGTGGAAAAAGACGCACTTTAAATTTAATCTAAAGCCAACCGTTGGGCAGCAGAGGTTAAATATTTTGTCTTCAACAACTGCCATTTCCAGTTTCTCTTTCCCTGCTGATTTTTTAAATTTCCCCGACCTTTACAAAATGACTCGCAAATGGGAGAGTTATTCATCCTCTTGTTTGTACTCTTGCTCGCTTCTTCCCCAAAATTATCATTTGACCTTCAGTGCTTTCTGATTTCTTCACAGCAGCTCAGGGGGGTCATGCTGCCACTGACAAGCACAAAATCTAGACTAAGAAATCTATCTATCTATCTATCTATCTATCTATCTATCTATCTATCTATCTATCTATCTATCTATCTATCTATCTATCTA
>CAEGAE010090394.1:0-15717 GCA_903067095.1 Girardinus metallicus | reverse complement strand
CGCCACCCATCACACATTGCACCCGACCCCTTTGGCCCCTCTCATGGGTGGTGGGCCCATGGAAGGGGGGACCCATGTTTCTCCTTCGGGCTGAGCCCGACCGGGCCCCATGGGAATAAGCCCGGCCACCAGGCGCTCGCCATCGTGCCCCTCCTCCAGGCATGGCTCCAGAGTGGGGCCCTGGTGACCCGCGTTCGGGCGAGGGAATGCCAGATCCAATGTTTTTATTCATCATTGGGGTCTTCAGGCTGCGCTTTGTCTGGTTCCTCACCTAGGACGAGTCTGCCTTGGGTGACCCTACCAGGGACATGAAGCCCCAGACAGCATAACTCCCAGGATCATTGGGACACTCAAACCCCTCCACCACAATAAGGTGGCAGCCCAAGGAGAGGCAGTCAACCATACACTTTAAAAAAAAATAAAAATCCACGCCACCTTAGCCTCGGTTTAGCCTCAACTAGCTAACTTATTAGAAGAAAGGAGACTAGTTTTGCTTTAAGTGAACAAATTTATTCTCTAGTACTTACCAAATAACAAGCCAAATAACAAACGCTTTCATCTCTGAAAATCTTTTTGCGGCATTCGACATCGATGAGACACAAAAGATGAACACTAAAAAATAATTGCACGATGCAGTTTTCTCGTTTTGGCTGCAAAAACGAGAACTCCACCCTTGACAAAGCGGTGAGTTTTTAAAAAACCAATGAAGAGAGTTTGATGGAAAGGGCAAAAACAGACGACTGGAAATGTTCTGGGGGAGAAACAAAAAAAAAACTGTCACCGCAAAGCGTTTCAAATGAATGTTGTTAGCTTGAACTCTTTTCTGAAGTAAAACTGGGCGGTCAAGAGTTTCACTGCCTCGCCAGCCAAAATCATATTTATATGTGCGGTCGTTAAATGTGAATATAGGACAGGCGCTGCAGTGGACTCCCTGTTGGGTCCCCTACATCTGTTGCGGAGGGGGCGATTCAGCTCTGCCATGGAAAATTGGACATTTAGGAGCCAGCTGGAGGAGCGGTCTGCTGTTCTGGTCCACTAGCACTCAGGTGCCCACTGGCCTGTTGCCACCACCAGCTAGAAGCTGCTGGACCAAAGCAGGCAGGCCGCCTCTGTGGACACACTCTCTACTGCCTGTGTCCTCTGTCCAAAGATCCGACTCTGATGAGCTCAGAGTCATAATAACTGAGATAAACAATGTTTTAGGCCAGGATCAGAAGAAAAAAAAATCACATGATAGGAGAGTGTGTTGGAATATAAATAGGTCTTATTATGAGAGTTTATTTCAGGGATAAGAAGCCAACTCCGGGATGAGCTCATTTGTCGGTGGGTGTGTGAACAAAGATCTTCGCTAACTTCGACAACCAAACCGAAAATAGGTTTTGATTTAAGCTCTTTGTAGCTTTCAGGCTGTGCTTCTGATGGTCCGAGTCGGAATATTTGCACTAAAAAAGCTGCTAAAATATTTCCTCATCCCAAATGATGAGATATTAATGTTAGGACAAAAGTTGATGTTTAGCAGTTTTAGCTAAACATCAGGTTGAAAACTTTGACCCAATTTGTAGAAAACTGGGTCAAGAAGGAGCCTAGTCATTCTTTACAGACCACCAATATGAACTACAGCTTTATCAGGCTTCAGGATGAAGTAAGAAATTATAAAATAATTCTGTGACATAATGCCAGTGGGTTTTGTTATTTGGTAAGTACTAGAGAACAAATTTGTTCACTTAAAGCAAAACTAGCCTCCTTTCTGCTAATAAGTTAGCTAGTTGAGGCTAAACCGAGGCTAACACTTTCGCCAGACAGTCCAATCGAAATAGTTTATGCATTGTTTTAGGCTGAGTACATTTTTCCAGATAAAACTATCAATAAAATCCCCACTAAAGTATTCGCATTGTCACCGCTTTCTAACAAGTGAATACAGCCTGCATAGTTCCCTTCAATTAGTCAGAGAGGCTTTAAATGTTGCTACTCCTGCGTTGTGCAAACATGTCTGCTCATTTAACACAGTGCAGAGGAGAATTAGCGCTGTGCCAGAGGCTGCCAGATGCGAGGTCAACAGCTGCTCGCTCTGAACAGGTTTCTGGTTTTCCCAGATTCACGCCTCATTTTTATGAGAAGGATTAATTCAGTATTTTGGGAAAATGCTCATTAAGGCTTTAGGAGTCCAGGTTTAATCGACACTGCGTGGAGACTCCGGCAAAAAGCGCTGCAAAGCACAAACGCCATTACTGTTACTTGATATGTTCATATGCTGATTAAAATGTCATTGAAAATGAAAGTTGTGTCAAAGTTGGTCTCCTTTCTTTGCTATGCTGAATAATAATAATAAAAAATAAACAAGTAATTTTTGCTAGCTTGTGGCTTCATGTTCCATCGAACAAGTCTCTCACGCTCAGGCTAAATTTAATCTGAGTATGGTTGAAAGTGCCGTGCATATAGTTGTATATATTAAGGTCTAAATTTAGCTAATCAAATTAGCTCACCAGGCCAGTTTTGCAGCGTTGTTTATTATGCCCTGAACCACGGAGTCAAACTCCTGCCATTGCTTCTGTGGCCCTCTGCTATCGCATCTTACCAGACAGCAACTATTGTGTACAAGGCAAATAAGAGATAAAATTAAAGGGGGGAATATAAAATCTTATCCATGTGAACAACCATGAAAAGTTTCCGTGTATCTATTTCTGGTGAATGAAACAGTCTAAATGAGGACCTCAGACAGAACCCAAGTACCAGACAGTTTAGAAAATTTAGAAAAATATGTTGTTAGGAACGTATAACGGATAAGCCTGCTAACTGAAATGGTGATAATAGAAAAACAAAAGTATTTGTATTAAAAAAAAAAACTGTCAGGTCATCTGCATCATGGCGCAGCGAACCAAAAAGAATAATCACATGGTTTCCTTGAAGAAAAATTGACAGATGCAAATTTGTGCGCAGCTATTCTCCAACACATTTAATCACTCTATAATTGTAGTAACAATAGGGAAACTAGTTTGCACGGAAAACTGTTCTGAGCAAAAGTCTTCTTATATCATTTCGTTTCAATAATTAAACATTCACATTAGGAGGAGATTGTTGACGTATTATAACAGAGAATGTCGCTCTGGAACAGAAAGAAAGGCGCTGGGACAATGACCGGAGGACGTACTGAATATCAGAAATACTGTAATGTTAACAAGTGCTCTGTTTGACACGCAATAAAAAGTAACGACACACACAAACACACGCACACAGAAGTCAAACCCAGAACTTAAATGTAAATGGAAATACTTTATTTCACCATAACACTGTAACAAGCTTGGGAAAAAAAAAAAATACAAAAAAAAAAAAAGATCAAATCAAACAAAATGCTACAGAGCACCACATCATACAGACAACTGTTAAAAGTGGCAACAGAACCTTATGCTAATGGTTTTCACTCTATCTAAGGTATCATTTTCATAATCATTGTTATTATAGAAATCAGCAAAAATGTCTGGACATCAAGCACAGTCATGCCAGTAATAGTAATATCTTACAGATTCATGTAGCGATGCTTTGGAGTGGGTAATCTGCGACGCTCAAAGGGTTCGCTTTGGGCAGACGAGACACGGATCAGAGGGAACTTGTAGTCCGTCGTCTGTTTGGCATTTGGTATAAAGGATCTGAGGATACAGGTGCGGGTCACAGACTGTTCGCAGGTTGCTTTTAAACACCTAACGTGCACAAAGTACCAGATGGGTGGAGGTGATGTATGCAACGTACAATAAAAGCTTTAAATTAGGGGGGGGGGGAAGAAAAAAAAAAAAAAAACGAAACTAGAGGAGACAAAACCTGAATGTCAAAGATGTACAATTATCTGTGACCTGAATTGTAACCTCCAATCATCTGGCTCAGCAGGTCAAAACCAAGCCGAACAGTGCAAACACTATTTGACCCAGGCCCCGTGAAGAGGACGGTGAGGAGACACAGGGGGCCGTGTTACTTTTTTTTTTTTTTCTCTTTTTTTTCTTTGTACATGGAGAACTCTGTACAGGTGCCTTCAGATCTGCCAGGGACTAAAGGCACATCGGGTCCACTGAGCAACAGATGTGTCCGTTCTGCAAATGAGAGAAAAGAGGGAAAAGGGAGGGTCACAGTCACACTTGAACCCCACAGGCAAAGTCTTTTTGAGACGCAGCAGCTGCTAATTTCCCATGATGCAGGAGCTGACATTTGGAGCTTCTCGGCTTGTCATTTTTACCACCGGCTGATCCGAGGGAATTTTATAGCCGGAGTTTAAATGTGAAAGCCCACCGGGTCACGGATCACCATCATGGTGACCGAAACAAAACTGCACGTCAGTTCAAAGCTACGTGCAAGAAAAAAAAAAAAAAAAAAAGAAAGGAGACTGTCAGTCGGGTGTAAAGCTGTTCTTGTGAAATACTGCCACATTCCTTTTGTTTCCGAAAAGAGGCTCACTGTCGGCTAAGTAGAAGGAATGAGTGGATTAGCTTTAAAGCTACGGCAAACAATTTACATCCACGTTACAGTATCACCTGTTCACTCTAACAACACAGAGAGCAGCTTGATTTACTGTCCAAATGTTATTTGCCGCAGTTTCTCATAAAATGCTACAACAACTACTCGGAGTATCGAATTGTGTAAAGACGTCTGCTCCTTTAACGCAGCGCAGAGGAGGACTGGCGCCGCGGCTGAGCCCAGAAGCTACAGATGAGAGGTCAACAGCCATTGTTTTTGAATAGGTTTCTGTTTTTACAAAAAAGTGAAATAAAATAAAATAAAATTGAATGCCTCATTTTAAGGTAAGGGTTCCTTTTAGTATTTTAGAAAAGGGCTCATTGAGGCTTCCGGAGTTCTGACTGAAAGAATACGATCACGTTAAACTTGACACCGACGCCAAGAAAAAAAAAAAAACTGGTTATTTGATTTGGGCATTTGCAATGCATTTGGAAGGCACAGGGTTGCTTCTAATAAAGAGCAGACAGATAAAAACTGTGGCAGCACGACGATATGTTCACCGTCTTTAATTAGACCAACAGGCAATTCAGAAATAACGTTGAAAAATAGCAAAGGAGTGACTAGGACAGCACTCAGCAAAAATGTTAATGTTCTTTACGAAAATATGTCACTTGGATTTAGCTGCGCAATTCACCCTGTTCAAGTCCTGTGTTTCTAGTTATTTTGCACCATATTTTCTTTGATGATCAAGCAAAGACAGCAGGGTAGATCGCTGAAGGTTCCGACTAGTTTCACCTCTACCTGGCAACTTGAGCTCACTGATTGTCATGTTTACTCATCTCCTTATTAGTCACATCAGACGATAATTCTGTTACTACTGAACAGAGGAGTGCGCTAGTCATTTCGCCGCTTAACCATTTAATAAAAGATGGAGCCGTCTGCTTGTGAGCATTTCTGTTGTCTTGTATCCACAGTAGAACGACACATTTCAAGCGAATCGATTCGAATGCCTGCCAACAACGCCATACTGGCTGGACAGAGTTGCGACAACTTTTCTGTGGACAAAATAATGCCGAACGAAAAGAACTGCACAAAACGTCGTGCAGAAACATAAAGATAGAACCCTAAATAACCCATGTAGATGGTTTATCAGAAAAAAAAAGTTGATTTTGGGGGTGAGTTTCACTTTAAATGTAGTTAGCAAAACATCGCCATTGCTTCTTCCAAGTCGTTTGCTTACTCTGAACTCGCGTTTGCTCTCTAAAGGTTTTTGCGATAGTTCTCTTGTGAAATTTGAAACATCGGAATAAAACCGACGGAAACGTCTGACAATTTTAAACTCTTGCCGTGTGAACCAGGCGCTACAGTGTATCAAAACTGATCTAAATTTAAGGAGTGCATTCTTTTATTTTATAGATTATAACAAAATGTCAATTATTCAGATGAGCATGTTTAAGGGCACATAGACTACACACTACAAAACTTCAACTTAGTGTTTTAAAGATGCAAGTCCACTTCAGATGTGCAAAAGGGGTTCACTTATTTATTCTTATTTTATGGTGGAAAAATATTATCGGAGCAACTTGGTAATTTAAAAAATTACCAAGACACTTTGTCATTCGGTAATAACAAAGTGTCATTATTTACCGAATGACACTTTATGACAACAGTCATAAACATTCATAAAGTCTCCTTCATGTTCATAGCAGCTGCAATGTCATATTTAAGTGTCATGTCAATGTTATGCACACCCCTTCAAATTAAGTGTTACCTATCCTGCAATGGCTGTTTCCGCTTCTTATGGGGAAACAGCCATAAAAAGGCTTTATCCAATACAGAAAGGTCTGGCTCCTTCGACATCAATAAAAAAAATTAGGTAAGGTGTAAAAACCTTTGGAAAGTATCCAAAAAATACCCCAATTGTATGTGTTGGTCTATGAAATGCTGCAGTGAGGCCATAGAAACGCTCAAACTGCCTCTGTGGCATGAAATCTGCATCGCAGCACGCCACCTTTTCATCCAGAAGCAAGTGAATCGCTACAGCTTGCGGCCTCGACTCCGGGCGCCTCACCTTGCACTGGCACAGGGTGCACTCCGTGCCGTGTTTGATCCAGGAGGAGCCGCTGAAGCGCGAGATATTGTGCTCGTCCGTGCACGTCTTGGTGATGTCGTTGCGGATGGTGTCGGCCTGGCAGGGGTCAGTGACACAGCGGGGGCAGCACTCGCCCTCCGGCACCATGGTGAACTCGCAGTCCACGGGCGGGCAGGGCAGAGGCCAGCAGTCCACCTGCCCCTGCTGCGAGTGGCGAGAGGGAGGAAATGACACACGATTTAGAGAAAGAGCCAGAAAAAAAAAAAAAAAGAAAAAATCTCAGCAAATACCGCAACCACATTTAAAAAAAAATAAAAATTTATTTTTCACCTAAACAAGTCATTAATTCGAATACACATATTTCTCCTGACATTGTGCATTAGCATGCCAGAGGAAACATCATGTCAACCCCCCCCCCCGGGGGGCAGGGGGGGGGGGGTTGTTAAGGTACCAAGGGAAAAAATAAAATAAAATAAAAAACAGATGAGCAAAGCAATCTTCCAACAAAGTCAGCACTTTTTTGCAGACTGGGGAAGTAAACGCTGCAGCTTTCTAATTGTCTCATTGTTGTTCCCGTATTAATCTCACGGCAAACTTTGAGCCGGGAACGTCGTATTGGATTTTTCCTACTGCGGTTTTTCCACTGGCCTGAGAAAACGCATCATTTATTCTGTCTTTTGCAAACCTCTGCTCCTGGCCCGCACCTTCGTGCTTCTTTTTTTTTTTTTTAATCACTGTGGCCTGACCTACTTGTGCCCCACATTGACATCCGTGGCATGTCCCGTAGCCATTAGTCATGATACAAAAATCAAAACAAAAAAACAGCAGAAGCCAGGAGATGCTAGCACAGACACTTAGTTCGAAGCTCGATTCAAGTGTCCCACTGGGGGTATTTAATATCACTGAAAATCGCCCGGATCAGCATTTTAGAAGAAGTTGCAGGAAAATAGTTCATCTGTAAAGAACACAGACTCCCACAGTGCAGATGCCCTCATGTCTGTGCTCTGTGAAAACACTCCAAAGTGGAAGATCCACCCCCTGACTGGCAGCCCTTAACTGAGATTTGGTAAACAATGAGCAATGAGTCGTGACAGGGTGGAAACATGATCAAGCTAAGGCAGCGGACAGGGCTTCGGTCTCTCTGTTATTTCTACAGGCCGTTTTATGTGGCGTTCTTTGTGTCTCATCGTGATTTTATCTCCCCTTTCTTACACGGGACCATTCAGCGGTTTGCAAGAGTGAATACTAATAAATGCCTCCAAGAGATTAAAACTGGTGACATTTATCTCTTGCTGAGAATTAGGCTCAAACAATCATGTTTCCTTTTTTGTTTTTTTTATGTGCTTTGACCTTAAGTACAGCGCACATGCATGTTAATGGAAATTAATGCTCTCTTGATTCTAACAGGGTGGAAAATCGTAACTTCTCTCCCATCCCACTCCAAAGACTGCTAACAGACTTCTTATGCTTTTCGGTCTCTTGTCACATTTAAGTGTTTCAGATCATAAAACACATCTTAATATCACACCAAGATAACCCTAGTACATGGGAAATGTAGTTTGCAGCTCCTGATTCTATTTATAAGAGGAAAAAGTCATCAAAATATCCCAAACTCTTTACGTTACAACAAATAACGTAGGAGTTTACAGAAACTAGCCATGAGTCTTTTACATGATTGTGAGGGATTTTTGGGCCACTCTTCTTTGCAGAATTGCAAATGGCCACTCCTAAACATTTATTTATTTATTTTAAAACACTCAGAGGAAGATTATCCTTCTGCATAACCATAGTGCAATTTAGCTCAAGGTCACCGCTTCAGGATTTTCTACCAGAGGGCAGAATAGTTCCATCTGCCGATGAAAATTGTCCAGGTTGTGAAGCAGCAAAGCAGCTCCACACCATCACACTACCGCCATCATTTCTTCTTCTTTTTCTGAAGCGCTGGGTTAGTTCTGCACCAGATCAATGCAGTTTGTCTCTTCAGTCTGTGGAATATTTTCCCAAACGTCTTGGGGATCATAAAGCTGTTTTTGTATCAAAAGCAACATGGATTTGACCTTGAAAGTCTCCCATTGATGCCATTTTTTGTCTTTTTGCCAGGTCTTCTCATTGTGGACACGTGAACACTGACCCTAACTGAGACAAGTGGGGTCTACAGTGACTCAGATGTTGCTCTGGGTTCCTTTGTGTCCTCTTAAATGAGTTGTCAGTGCACTCATGGAGTGATTTTGGTAGGTTGGTGGGTACCATCTTTCATGGATAATTGCTTCCATTGTTGTTCACTGGGGTCCTAAAGCTTTAGAAATGAGCCGGGTTGATGCAAAGACACTTTGAGAATCTTCTGAGGGCCAAACTTACTGACATAATATCACACCACTGGTTTAGATAAAAGCAAATTAATGTGTTAGATGCCAATAGATGCTAATGACTTTGTTTTCTGTTTTCTAATGTCTGTGGAATGAGACAATAACGCATTGGTTTTTATACATATATTTTCATCTTTACATATTGTCAGACAGTTCCTTTGGAAGTTTTTTGCTTGGTACACATGTGGCAGAAATCAGGTTAGGGGTGTGGCTAGTGAAACTAAATGAAAAAATATGTGGTTAATCATATGTAATATATAACCTAGCAATGAGGTGATTTTGCTTTCACATAGAGCCCGACTGGTTTGAATTGTAAATTTTACAAATCAAATCATCAATAGAGAGCAGCGTTTTGTATTTGGATACATAGATAAAAAACAAATTGTCATTATAAATGGTGATATAAAAAAAAAGAAAAAAAAAAGCAAAACCTATCAGAAATGTTGCAATAGGTCAAAAACTTGTACCCAGTAATGTATTTGCCTGCTGAGGCCATATTCTTGGTTTTGCAATGATTGCATGTGCTTAGGCGAGATGGTTTCACATCTCGGTCTTGCAAACATGTTTTGCCCATCTGCTGCAGTCACTGTGTATTTGAAGGTCCCCGCTGAGTTTGGACAGCCACTGCTCTCCTAAGTGTAGCAGCATTCAAGGTTCATTTCACGTTCCCGTCACGCTACTGCACCCCACGGTAACGGGGGGTGGGGGTGAGGGGGGCTGCCTTCTCCTTCAAGTGCTGGAAATGCACGGAACTTTAATTGGCCGACTTTAATGCCTGCGATCTCGACACC
Organism: Girardinus metallicus; assembly: GCA_903067095.1. Taxonomy (NCBI): domain Eukaryota; kingdom Metazoa; phylum Chordata; class Actinopteri; order Cyprinodontiformes; family Poeciliidae; genus Girardinus; species Girardinus metallicus. The sequence continues at coordinate 6,028 of CAEGAE010090394.1, read as the reverse complement.
TGGACATCTGCGGGTCATGTGCAGACTTGCTGGTAGACGTGGCGACATTTCCAAACGTGTATGTTCTGGTGTTTACACTCCCGTGTGTGTGTGTGTGTGTGTGCACGCGATGCTGTTGTGACAGGCAAGTCTGGCCTTCTCAAATGTGTTTGTGTCAACACGTACAAGTGCCTGCGGTGAGCACGGCTGCGGCAAGAGTGAAGCAGAGCGATCTCATTTTCAGCCGAGAGTGCTTCCCCGCTGCCTCTCAGCTGAGCTGTGATTTTCAGGCGCTCCTGTAATGGTGCGCTGTAAGAAATCCGAAGAGCGGCCCCGAGGTTCAGGCAGCAGGACAACAGCACAACACAGAGAGCACTTGGGAGGGAAGGTGGCTGGGGTGGGGTGAGGTGAGGTGAAGTGGGGAGGGGTTATTGCCAGTGCTGGTCACAGGGTAAATCTGTCAGAATGGGGAAAACGTCACAGTGTCTAAGCTACAAGCATGGTTTTTATTAAAAGGTAGCTGAGAGTGAATGGAAAGGAGAAAGAGAGAGAACCAGAGGGAAAAAAAAAGCAAGCGTGCTTGTCTGTGATTCGAAGTAGAGATGAACTCAGCAGAAGAGGAGTCGTACATTCGCCGTTCCTTCATGCAGCGGCAGTCACGTTCCACAGACTTCAATTTGTTTAATTGGGGTTTTATGTGATAGATCAATGCAAAGTAGCGGTACGACCACGAAGCTGAGGGAAAATGATGGGACAGTTTCATCGAGGCTCCACAGAAAATCTGGAGCGTCAATGCAGAGATCGAGGCTCCAGGCTCTGGGTAGAGATTCCCAGCTCTTTTTTTTTTTTTTACATACTTGTTAAAACTATCACCATGTTGGTGATAGTTTGACACAGGTAATCTGTGAAGAAAATCGAGTTCCTCTTCCATCTCCTTGTAGATCTACTGTCATGTGAAAAAAATACATTGGTTCATCAGAAACTACCAATCAGAGTCAGTAGGAGGGTCTTACCGCTGTCAATCACCCTCATGTACTCACTTGACCCTTGACCTCTCCTAGAGTATGCAGCTGGTTCACCACAAAGGATCCCTTCATGGATGCTAAGGCTGGTAAGACGGGCCACCAACGTTGGCGGATAAACAGTTTTCTTGTAATGATAAGTTGCTTCTCTGTCATTAGCACATTGAGCAGCACGCACACAAGATTGATTGACAGCTATAAGACTTTTTTTCTGGCTGTGATTGGTTGTTTTTGACTGGGAGCAGCACTGGGAAAAGGTGGAGGAGCTTGATTTTTTTCACAGATTATCTGTCTCATATTACACTGTCACAACATGGTGGCAGTTTTAACAAATAAGTAAAAAAAAAATAAAAAAAACCCCAACATATTCTAGCAAAATTTACATACGGTAGCTTTAAGTGTACAGTTCGAGCTATACAGCAAAATCCCTTAGATCGGCGGAGTATTCAGGCGCCGCTTCATTTTACATGGCTAGACTTTACATGTTGATCTGTTTCAAAATGAACAGTACGTTACCAAGCATCTAGAGCTAGCTGACAAGCTGAGGAGGTAATTCAGCCATTTAAATCTGCTATATTGGACAAAAGACACATCAAAAATCTTCTGGGGACCGCACTTATTGACTGGATTTCACACCACTGGTTTAGAACAAAGTAAATGAATGTGTTTGAGCGGAGCAGCAGCAAAATCTGGGAATGCATACAGTACAGTAAACAGGGGGACTGAAGGCAGGGCAGACTTTCCAGATTTACGTTTGGTTATTTATGTTGAAAACCACATATCACTCAGTCCAATTCACCATATGTGCCATTTTGTGTCATTCTATCAGTACATGTTTCTGTCTGTAAGATGATAAAATGCGAAAATGTTCAAGAAGCATGAATGCCTTTGGGCATGGCATCGTATACAACCGCGATCCGCACATGGTCAGAAGGGCAACCCAGGTTGAAGAGATTCATTGGTTTGGTCAGTTTTATCGGACAAAAACTTGCAAACTGTTCCCCTGTTAACCAAACCTTGGAAAAGGTCAGCACAAGCAGAAGATGGGAGCACAGTAATAAATGGTCTATACTGCGAGTCTTGCTGTGAGAGCTTCATGTGGAGAGCAGTGTTATTTTGTTTGGCATGAAGAATAGGGGTTCTCAGACTGCAAAGCACACCAGAGAATACAAGGAAGTCACTCTCAGCAAACACTCTTGAGTCAACACGAGCATACATCCTGTTAACTCACAGCAGTAGGAAGCCCACACATGCTCAACCTTGGAAGAAGCCTCAGCAAAGCGCGTTATTCCATCAACGCGGACTACAGCAAAGATGGCTCTTTGTATTCACACAAATCAAAGCAATCACTTCTTTTTCCTTTTTTTTGCACCACACAAAAACCAATCTTCCTTTTCTCCTCCCTGCAACCTTCCTATTCACCTCTTAATCACTCTGCTCCAACAAAATATTTCTCCTTGACTTTCTCCTCACCGCACACCTCTCCTTGATCAGCATTTCCATGGAGACCGGGGTATTTGTTGCATTCCTTGTGTGGGTGCTGTGGCACGCCGCTTATGTTTTTTTTTTTCTTTTTTTTTTTTTTTAAACACCGTCACCCCCCAAAAAAAACAATACCGTTCTGACGAGAAGCGTCGCCGGATATTTCATCAACTCTAACCCACCAGGCACTGGCACTGCTGGCAGTTCTCCACCCACGTGTCGCCGCTGCCGTAGGTGAGCAGGCCGTTCTGGTGCAGGCACTGGCTGCTCAGGCGGGGGTCGCACTCGGGGCAGCAGAACAGGTCGGCGTTGGGGTTGTCGCAGTCGCACACCATTCGCCGGCACATCACTTGGCCGGCCTGAGAGCGGAGCACAATTAAACATTAAACATGAACACGCAGACGGCATCAAACTGTTCCACGTGCAAAAGACAGAGCCATTTGTGCAAACGAGTCATTAAACATACATGTGCATGATAAATAATGTAGCGAAGGTTAAAAAGCACGGACCTTTCTACGTTTCTGTCCAAAGTGTTGGGAAAGCCAGGCCACGCTGGAATGCATTTTAATGAAAGTTGCTGCAGGCATGTTTATGAGGGTGAACTTCAAACTGCTTAAATTATTTTAACTTATTTCTCTGGATAAATAACCTTTTTCTGTTCAGACGCAGAGAAATGTCTCTAAAGCAGAACGGAACTTTTTTTTTGTCGTCATTTGCTCAGGCAGACTTCTGCAAAGAATGATGAAAAGAATGTGCTCGTCTACCGATTCAAAGCCGTTTGCTAGAACAAAACTCTTTGGCTCTTTTCATCGAGATTCAAGGTCCACACTTGAAATGTCGCACGAACATTTGTCACAAGCCAACTATGAACTGACTGATTGAAAAAAAAATAAATAAATTGCATGAGATATAAAGCTTCTTTAAGGGTACAGATTTAGTAAGATGTTTACATATATTCGTAACAGGCATAAATGTCACATGTCACGGCTTTTAGCTCAGCATTGCAAGTGCAAATCATTTTTTTATGGTACTGCAACAACTTACCAGCAATAATTGGATGTTGATTTATAAGTATAAGTATCCATTATATAAGTACATAGTGGCCATTCTGACTGGATATTTGTTTAGATTTTTTTTTTTTAAATAGACAATTCTACATTAATTAACATGATGATTCACAAATTTTCCATCAGTATGACCGGCCCTTTAAGAACAAGGCTGCCTGCCTGAATCTGAGATTCTTCAATAAAGTTACACAGGATGGAATAATTTAAGATTGCATCCAAATAATGATTCAAATCAGTGTGTCAAACACAACTTCCTGGCACAATATTCACAAACACCCATCAAATCGTTATTTCATGTTTGATAAAGCGCGCCAACATTAAAAACGTTTTGAGTACGGGCCTGAAAATTTAAGGACTATGCTTCTACTCTGATTCCATGACAAGAAACCATATATATATATATATATATATATATATGTATGTATTTATATAAGGAGTAACAAAATATGCCTCAAATTTATACACGCTCCCCATTGACAGTCAATGCTAAAAAATTTGTTAATAAAAACATTAAATCACAAATGAATGTGACTTTAATGCCAATGATGAGATGAGAGTGTAAGATAGCACTGACTTCAACAGTACAGTTACAAAATACCTTGATGCAAATGCATATGGATTTTACATTTGTGTGTGCCTTTTCAATAACGAGTGTCTACTGCATACTGAACAGGCTCAGTCTGGACACATTCTTATCTCTCCATTGTCTGGGGTCTTTGACCTTGGTTCCCCCCCACCCCAAATCACTTAGTGACGGCGCTCCATTTAATATCCAGCTGGGTCCAACCACTTACAAAACAATAACATGTTTACTCCCCTGCCCCTTAATCTGCTCAATGCAACTAATTTTGACAGGCAGCACCTCAATCTCTCAAATCAATTAAACAACTCATTTAATTAGGGAGCCATTTCTGTCCTGCTCCTTTGTAATCAAATGAATAATTTGCCGCTTGATCATTCACTACCGACACTAATCCGCTATAATCGCCTTCCACTACTCCCAGACACTCTGCATTAGGTTGAGTAAAACGCTGCAAATTCAGAGTGCGACGGCGCCGTAACCCGATAAAAAAAACGAAATAAAACATCTCTGAGGTGACAGAATGAGTCTTTTCCGACCAGTTCTTCCTCGGTGTCTCATAGCCTGGATTTTAGGAAGTGATCAAAACAACAACGTCAGAAACTTGAGTCAATCAAACGTTGAGAAGTGTGACAGCACATACTGCTCGTCCATCAAAATAGCCTTCAAAATGTCGTGTCCCATCAATCTCCCTTGTTTGCAGAGACTTAAAAGTAATTGGATAAATTAACATAAGTTGGAATAAAAAGTTATTTTTGGTTGCTTTGGTGACGATACAGGAGGCTAGCTAGAGTCTGAAAGCCACATTGTTCAAGTTTTCGCACACAAAAGCATCACGGGGAACTTTTTCCCATGCAAACCTCTAAATAAGTAAAAAATAACGGCAGAAAAGAGAAGCAGCAGTGCAGTGAAAATGTCCAGTGAAAATTTGCGGAACTCCTATCTGCATTTTCTTAGCTCGGAGAACTACAAAACATGAAATCTGCCAGATGACGTTTCCACTCCACTTGCTGTATGGCGTTTATCGGAAGTGAAGTTCATGTGAGGAAGTGCTCCGATTATTTATGAGTATTAATTTTAACTTTGAACTTGTCAGAACCAGTTGTGTGTCATCAAGTCCCACACGCAGTTAGGACATTTTATAATAACGTATGCTGTACAGGAGTGACATACTGAAATTAAATGACTATTATGGAACTCAATTACAACAATTTGGATTAGCGATAACACAACTTGTTTGTTACATGAGCTGGTTTAAATGGAAAAATGCAAACTGTAACTGTGCTAACGTGAAAAAGATGAAGCTGCAGACCAGCTTAGATTATTCTGATGTTAAACTAATAAAAAATTGAAACAATTGTGTGCCTGATTTTACAATTTGGTCTTTCTATTGTTGTATCTATTGTATTAGTTGAGTGACTGCTGATGCTTATGAGAAGAGACAGTGAATTATAATCTGGCACGAGCTAGCTGATGTTATCTGAATAGGTTGCTGGAGGTTCAAACGTTGCAATTCTTCATACACTTGGCATTTTTTTTCAAATTTCAAACCAAACCATTTGCTATATTCCCGTTATCTTTTACTTTAGTTTATCAGCTTGTAAACTAAATAGTGTCAGATTTTTTTTTTTATATTTTTTTTTACCATCTTTGTTGATTGGAAACTCACTAATCATTGCATTCGAGCCCCTAAAACAGGCACTCGTTTTCCTAGCAAACACTGATTTCTAATGCGGTTTTTTAGCCATATTCTGGGCTTCATTTTCCTCTCTTTTCCGTCGCTGCTGAACATTCCTTTAGGTACTGGGGGGGGGGGGGGGGGGGGGGGGGGGGGGAAAAGAGTTTTTTGTTTTTTTTTGTTGTTTTGGTGTGAAAAACACAAAAAAAAAAATATTTTT
>CAEGAE010090391.1:0-19706 GCA_903067095.1 Girardinus metallicus | reverse complement strand
ACAAAGATGTTCAGAACTATTCCCAGAACAGAGATGGACAGGATGTACGCTGGGACATAGGTGAAGGTCCAGTTGTCGGATTCAAGAGAGCAATTATTAGAATTTATTTTGTTTCCATCTTCAGCCAGTGAGGTCAAGTTAGCATGGAGGCTGCAGAGAAATGATACAAAATAAAACTAAATATTAACGGTGCGTTCACACCAAACGCGTTTTGAGCATCAGGCGGTTCTGGTTCATTTAAAGTCTATGTGGAGGCGTGTCGAGGGCCCGCCGTGGCGCGATTTGAACCGTTTTTATAGCGTTAGACACGTCCAAAGCATCCAACACTCCTTTGAATGTAAACCAGACACACCTGACACTCAAAACACATTTTGTGTGAACGCATCATTAGAGCAGGCAAGGTGAGTTAAACATTATATATGAAGCTATTACAAACTGAAAAACTGATTTTAAATCATTGCCAGCTGGTCTAAAGTATCTGCAGAGGCTATTAATAGAGTTGTTCAGTGATAATAATAATAATAATAATAATAATTTAATATCTCTTACAAGAGAGACCTGACCAAGCCTGGCAGCATACAGAGACGGAAAAATGAAACAAAAACAGTGAAGTATTTTATGTCTCTATTTGGACTTTTCACTTTCAGCTCAGTCTATCCCCCATGTTCTCTTTAAACGTTTCCAAACTGCTTTGTATTTTTCTCCTTCAAATGTTTCTTCAAACTGAATAAAACATGTTGAGACAAACTCAGTCTGTAAGTTGATAGAAAGAAAAACCTGCTCTTCAGCTTTAAACGCACTACAGTCATGCAGTCATAATCCTCATTACTTTGCATAACGGTAAATATTAAGTTGTAGATGGCAGTTACTGAATCTTAGATGTTTCATTAGGAATACTCAGCAAAGCTTGTACATACCTGGTGGATAAAAGAGCCATTGTCCAGAAGAAAGCAACCAGCAGCAAGTCCCCTCAAATCTCCACTGCGTCTGTCCTCTGTGTGTGTGTGCGTGTGTGTGTGGAGTGTGCAGAAGTAGGTAAGCTGGTTTGAACTGATGTGTGCTGTCTTTAAATCTGAGATGACTTGCTGGGTTCCCACCCTCTCTTCGGGATGCCCCTCCCCAGTTTTCCTCCTGCTGCTGCAGAGTGGTTCTCCAGGAGAGCAGAGATCCTCTGGACTCTGATTAAAGTCAAGGTCACAACGACGAACAAACCTGCTTCAGTCTTTGTACAGGGTGAGGGACGACTAGGACGGTTCTTCTCATTTCTACACATGAGGAATAACTGTGTTTTACCATTAACTCATAAATTATCCAGTGACCCAACCTTGTTTGGTTCTGAATCAATTATTTAGCAACTTTCTTAAAGCATTTCTGAGGCAACAATAACCGGGATTATAGATCCTTAGACTCTGTGTTCAGATCTCAGACACAAACATCTAAACAGAATCTCATTTAATGAAGTTTTAGAGTCTTAAGTGTGATGTTTGGACTTTTAGTTTCTTGTGTTTCTGGTTTTGATCATTTTTTATTATTTATTTAGATTCTGGCCTTAATTTGCTTTTCTGTGTTTGAGCCACTTGAGACAGCCACCCTGGACATTACAGAGCAAATTTGACTTTTGAAATATATTTTTCTTTTTGCATTGTGTATTGTGGCCCAAAGAAGCATTTCTGGATTCCTGAAGTTCTTGTAATTTTTCCTCCATTTTGTCTAAACTCTTCCCTGTGCGCTGTGGGGGAGTTTTAGTTCAGCTCCTTCCATGTTAACCCTTTGAGAAAATAACAATATTTTTCTATTTTACATTTTTTATTCCTGCAGAACAGCAGTAACAACGTTTTGAGTTTGTCCCTCAGCTGTTCCACATTTCCCCTAATCAGTGAATCTGCTTCTCTTGACTTTTACAGCCTCAGCATTTGGACTCCTGATATTTTATTGTTCAGTGCTGCTTTCTCTTTCATTGCCTGATTTTACATCCAAGCTCCTTGTCCATTTTAATAAATTTAAGTTTTGTTAAACATTCCGCTAATGCAACTTTCAGGAATCTGTCTGCACCTTGGCTCTGCCAAACAAACATTACACAACTCTGTTACTTTTCAGTTAAATTACCTTTCTGTAAACACAACTTTAAACTATATGAACTGAGTTAAAAAAACACTTTAAATCTAACAAACAATGACATTTTGATGAAATGCATCTCATTTTCCCCCCAAATTCAGTTTTTATTCTTCAGAAATCCAAGATTTACAAAGCGGACTGGTTTTAAAACCGAACCCATCGAGTGACGTGGTCACTGACTCGAATTTAAATCATTCAGTAGAAAAATAATCTGCATATATTCAGTTATGCACAGAAGCACACAAAAAGACACAACAGGAAGACATTATTGCAATAACAATTTATTAAATTTTCTTTATTCAGCACATTTACACAGTATGAATGTGATGCTGTATTGTGCAAAGTCCAAATTATATGGAACCTAAATCATTTGATTTGAGGCAGGTGAATCAGTGGCTCGGTTAACTGAAGTCAGCGCGCTGCAGTCATGTTGAGTCTGTTTGAGCCCGGCCCGTCCACATGCTACCCAACCCGGTTCTGGTTCTGTCGTTTGTTTCCATGGAGATTCCCGTGAACCTCCAGCTGATGGAGGTTCATCTCACTTTGACCCGAGTCTTTTCAGCGTACACATCAGAATCACAATATTATCCAAACTGCAGCTGCACAGTTGGTAGCACTGCTGCCTTTCAGCAAGAAGGTCCTGGGTTCAAATCCCGGCTGGGAGTCGTTCTGCATGGACTTAGCATGTTCTCCCTGTGCATGCCGGGTTCTCTGCAGATACTCCGGCTTCCTCCCAGTCCAGAAACATGACTGCTACGTCGATTTAACTCGGAGGAATAACTCGTTCTCTTTGTGGTTCTAATTATCTGAGAATGTAGAAATCTAATTTATTCCTCAGCCTCTTAATCTGACATATTGTAAATATAATCGTCTAATAGTGCATCAGCATTCTGGCTGCGGTCAGGTCTCTTCCAGACGGCAATGAGCTAAACCCGGGCTCAACGGGTCACATCGCACCGACTGCCTCTTTGCTCTCTTACTGTAAACAGTCGTTTCCTAATTTTCATCTGAACTGGCCTGATGTTCCATCCGAACCTGTTATAGACGAAAAAACAGATAAACGAACAGCAGAGAGATATCTGATTAACTTCTGGGCTCAATAGAACTGTTCTGTTTCCAATTTAGTGCTCAGCAATAAAGGATGCCTGATGAGATAACAGGAAAGATATGTTTTAAAAAGCATTAAAATCTGAAATGCATTGGTTTCAGGAGTTGTAAATGTAGGATGCAGTTTCTGCTCAGCATGTGATCCAGTGCTGATGCTTCAGATTCAGGGTCCTGCTGGTTCTTGTCAAAGTTCCTTAGATCTGCTCAGTTTGTGTTTTATGCTAAAACGCCCAAAGCTAAAAACAAAACAGATGTTAATTTATTTATGGATGCAGAGTTTTCTGAGATCAGAGCTAATCTTGAGTCACATCTCACTGAGCATCCCTACAGCATTACCATGGAAACGAAAAGACTTTATTGAAATTCCTGAACAGCACCACAGCCATGCTGACCTTAACGACCCGTTACTGGACGGGTTACCAAGCGGGTCCAGTAGTTTCCCACACATAGAAGTGTGTTCACCAGAGTGTCAGAATGGCTGCTGACAGTTTCTATTAAATATAGAAACTGTCAGCAATTTCTATATTTAATAGAATATATGAAGTGCTTCAGCTACCAAGCACTTCAGCTTGGTAGCTGAAGTGCTACCAAGCTAAGAAATTAGCTTGGTAGCACTTCAGCGCTAGTGGAAAATTAAAGCTGTGCTGCCTGGAACTGTGTTTAAACCCAATCTGCTGACCATATTTGGTAAAGAGCCGGTTTCCAGACAACGCTGTGCTGATTGTATTAATCATTTTCTATGTGAGAAAGTTTAAAGTTGGTGGAGTCGGCTCGTAATGTCAGTCACACATTACCTTATTTCCTTTCAGGCTGACGGTTTAACGACAAGAGAGCTTGAAAAGTAAGACTGTTTCTATGCCGACTGAGGCAGGAGACAGTCGGCATAGAAACTGTTGGGATGGAATACAAAACATAGAAAGTGATAAAGTAGACTTACAACAACAGGGTGGAATTGTATATTAGGGCTGAGTAACAGCAGTGCTGCCTGGTAGCAGGAAGGTCCTGGGTTCAAATCCCAGCCTGGGGTCTTTGATGGTTCTCCCTGTGCATACGTGGCTCAAACACAGAGATGGTTTGGCCACCAACACGTCTGTTCATGAAGCCGCTACAGTGAAGTTTAAATTCCTCAGAGCTTCAGACAGAGACAGGAACTGTAACCTGAAACTGTTCCTCCATTCTGGGTCAGGCAGCTGCTTCGTCTCTGTCCAACTCCTGTCCTCAAGGGCCGGTTTCCTAAAACTTTTAATGTGTTCCAAATCCAACACAACTGAATCAAAGGGCTGAATTACATCCTCAGGTTATACAGAATCATGCTAAAGACCGGATTAAATATAAACTAAATGTAGCTCAAGAGTGTTGACAGATAAACTTCTAAAAGTTGTAGGACTCTGACAACCAAGGACTGGATAAACACTTGATGATGACATCCGAAATCTTGACCCCTCTGTGACCTTTAACCCTCATAAATCTGATGCACAATCAACATCCGCTAACAATAGCGACGGACAACAAAGCTGCTTCTCTCTGAGGGTTGATTTCTGCTTCTAAGCCGATCTGATTGGACGCTGGAAAACATTTTTGTGTTCAAGTTGTGCTAAAAGGAGTTAGCCTGTCAGTGAAGCCTAAAATAGCATCTCAATGCTAACATGTAGCAGCTAATGCTAATGTTAGCGTCTACAGTCCACATTTTTACAGAAGCTCCCTGAAAGATCAGGACTTCTGAAACTTTGGAAAGATGAACTTTACTCCAGGCTGATGGTTGAAAAACCTGCAGATTAAAATCTATAAATATTGTTATTGTTGAGCTCAGATGTCTATTTATTCAGTAACTTAGCAGTAAAAATGGGTTTTCGAATTGAAAATGTTACTTATTTCGTCAATAAGGTTTTCAGTTAAAATACAGTTACAGACTTGTAAATTAACTCTATTAAAATTTCCAGTCCATTCCCTCCACTAATCCCAACCAATAGATTATCTGTCAAAAATTGGCAGTTCATTTTAAATGTCTTTATCTTGTCTTTTAAATATAGAACCCAAAAATGTGGATTTGGTGAGGGAATGCTAAAATTTTGCTTCAGATCACCTGTGAAAAACGACTATAAATGTAAAGTGTAAAAAAGACCCTAAAGGAACAAAACAGATACAAGAAGCTCACAGTTCAGGACAAAGATGTAATTGAATCTGTAACCATGAAAGTGGACACCTTCTACCAATGCTGCCTTCTCAGGTTGGAGCAGGATTTCTGTCTTGTCCTGCCATCGTATGAAGAGCAGAGGAGGAAGTCATTCGAGTCCCATTTGATCTTTAGCATTAAAGATGACCACCGGCCGTATTAGCTCTGTTCTGTTGACAAACGTAGACACCAGCGACCGCTGATATGTGGTCATGTCTGATCCTCTGCGCTGGTGTCTGGCCCTCCTGTAGACGGCGTTAACTTTCCTTCTGAAGTACTGACCAGAGAAGACGTAGAGCAGCGGGTTCAGCAGGCTGTTGAGAAAAGCCAGGTACACGGAAACCTGATCGCCCAGGCTGAGAGCGTGAGACCACAGCTTTCCGTCCAGCACTTCCACATCACACAGCGTGTCGAGGAAGGTGAGAACCTGGAAGGGACCCCAACACAGTAAAAATAGAAGCGTGACGGCATAGACCAGCACCGTAGCCTTTGTATCGTTGAAGCCGTGACGTGTTTGGTTTTCTGTCCTCCGAGCCAAAACCTTGATTATATTCCAGCTACTGAAAACAATGACAAGGAGAGGAAGCGCGAAGCCCAAGACGTTCATCATAATCTGATGGGCAAGCTTCCAAGAACTTCCATGGGTATAGTCTAGAATGCAGGAAGTGATATTGTACTCCTCAACAAACTTGACCTTTCTGTGAACTATGGTTGGCAGACTGAGAAGCAGCCCAAACATCCAGATAACGAGGCAGGCTATCTTAGCATACAGCGTCCGTCTCAGCCATCGCGCCATTATGGTTTTCACCAGCGCCAGGTAGCGGTCGATGCTAATCATGACCAGGGTGTAGATGCTGGTGTAGAAATTGATGACAATATTGGAGTTGACCAGTTTGCACAGAGCATCTCCGTACGACCAGTTGTACTGGTTCAGGATGTACATGGCCCAGAACGGGAGGCCACACAGCAGCAGGAAGTCGGCCAGCGCCAGGTTGCTCAGGTAGATCTCCGCCACGGTCAGGCGGTCCTTATGGAGTGCGAACACGGCCAGGACGAAGCCGTTGAGGAGAAGCCCCAGCAGCGACAGGATGAAGATGTAGGGAGGGATGACGTTGTGGATCGTCTGCCAGTCTGTGGAGTCTGGAGCGTCCGACGGGCCGAACGGGAGAAACGAGCTGCTGTTCTCAGACCAGGAGGCCGTAGATACAGGCGGAAGAGACTCCATGAGCTGGAAACAAAGAAAAACCAGTGAAATGATGTAGATGGTACTGGTGGACGTAGAATTTTATTGTTAGATTTTGTGGTAATATTGTGACACAGATAAATATTATGACTTAAAAAGAAAAAACTAATGACCTGTTTTAAGGTAATAGTCTGGCTGCAGCATTCATACCACCATAAACACAAATACGTTAAAACATTCCCAATGTTTCCATTACTTTAAAAGTGAGATATCACTAAACCGCACACAGTAACTACATTTTATCATATTTTGGAATTTACTGATATTTACTGACGTTTTCGTGGAACAAACAGTGGAGGAAAAAGGCAAGAATATTGCCAACCATCTTGTTAGTTTGACTGGAAAACGTATTGCACACCTGATAGTATCTGGCTGTAAAGTCAACGACTCGTCGCAGACGATCGTCTGCTGGTGCTCTGCTATTTAAACTATAAACTGAACTCAATGCTCTGATTGGTAACTACAATCATTTGGAATATTTTTATGATTTGAGTCACTTTTCTAATGCTTCGAGATGATTTTTTTGCTTCAGATAAACCAACCTGTAGGGCTTGTTGAACAGCTGAATCTGTTCATGTAAAGTTTTGTTAGATTTCAAATCTCCATGTTCGTGACGGTAAGTCATCAATCGATCAGCTTTCAGCCGTTATGGCCAGCAGGTGCCACTCTTCGCTGCCGCTCTCTAACACGTTTTCCTTTCTCCTCACCGTTTGTGGTGAAGAGAAACATTGATCCTGGTACACTGAGGGAAAAATAGTTTTAAGATCATAACTTTAACCCAAACTTCATTCAAATGACTCTAACAATCCTCCAGATTATTTTCATGTCTTCAACGCTGTAAAGCCTCCAGTTCTGTTTTCTGGTCACTTCTGCCTGGACCGACTCACCTAAAGATTGTAATGGATTATATGTACCGCCTGTTTCTGTTTCACCCAGAACAAAACAAAACCAACCTGAGACGTTCTTAACATCAGCTGGATGAGAACGCTCCTCATTTGGTCAAGGCGGCAGCCATCTGCAGCAGGTCTGAGCTGTGCACACCGAGCTTCACCTCCAGTACGCAGCAGTGGAGAAGCAGATCTGCTGCGAGGGGCTTTGTATACAGCCCAGTTCCTCCACACCCCTAGCCAAGGATTTTAATTTATCACCTTGTTTAGGAAACAGTCAAAGTTTCTGCTGACCTCATGTAGGAAGTTAGTTTAAGCTGCAGAGTGCAAAATATGCTGGAGATGTTCAGGAGCAGAAGTTTCCTCCTGCATCGGTTAAAGTTTTAAACCATTAAATACATTTTAGGACCAAAGATAATCTGAACTAGAATCAGTTTTCCCACGGCTGGCCCAATGTAAAACATGGCTGTTCCACCTCTGCTTTGGGTTTGGTGAGATTCTTCTTCTGTGTCTTATTTCTGTTCATTAAGTCATGTCGAGTTTATTAGAGCAGCACATTTCAGTAACGACGCACTTCAAAGTGCTTCACATGTAAAAACATGACAAAAACCACTTATGAAACCAGCTGCAAATATTTCATTTTGTCAAATGTCATAATCAAAATACATCAACCAAATAAATCAATCAGCATTCCTGTTATTAATAGTCTAAAGCAGCAATACCAGCTGGGCTTCCAGTCTGGATTTAAAGGAACTCAGAGTTTCAGCTGTTTTACAGTTTTCTGGAAGTTTGTTCCAGATTTGTTGTTCTGGTTCTGTAGTTCTGGTGGTGTAGAACCGGGTGGTGTAGATCTGGGTGGTGTAGAGCCGGGTGGTGTAGAGCCGGGTGGTGTAGATCTGGGTGGTGTAGATCTGGGTGATGTAGATCTGGGTGGTGTTGATCTGGGTGGTGTAGAGCCGGGTGGTGTAGAGCCGGGTGGTGTAGATCTGGGTGGTGTAGAGGTGTAGAACCGGGTGGTGTAGATCCGGGTTGTGTAGAGGTGTAGAACCGGGTGGTGTAGATCCGGGTTGTGTAGAGGTGTAGAACCGGGTGGTGTAGAACCGGGTGGTGTCAGAGGGTGTGATCTGTAGTCAGGCGTTACTGGTTTGTAGAAGCAGAGCGAACACTGCGATGTTTTCCTGGTGGAAACTTGACAGGAGAAAATCACGTGTCACGTTTTTCCCTCTGGCCCGTTGAAGAGAACCGATTAATATTCACAGGTTTCCTGTTTGGAGTAAGCAGTCAGTTGGACAGGTTTTTATTTAACGTCCTGTCAACGTCTGACTAATTTACTGTAGCTTCATTTCATCAGAACCCAATTCCATGGAATCTGAATTTAATTTTCCTGCAGATGATAAACTCCAAAAGAGTTCACCACTTTACCATTTTACACCTGGATACCTGCTACTTCCATTTCTTAACTGGAAACCATTACAGTATGTAGTCATTTTCAGAACCAGGTGACCTGACCTTTGACCTTTTGCTCCTCAGCCTGTCTGTAACCTCATGAGACGCTGAAGTTCGTTGTCCGCATGGAAAACCTGTTTCTGTCAAAACTTCAACTTCCTGGTTGATGTTGCTTCTTTTTCCACGTTTCCTTGTGATGCTGCCACAGTGCACCAGTCCCTCCTGCAGGAAAAAAACCCCACAGCATGATGGTGCCACTCCCATACTGAAGAGTTTCTTTAAAACATAGCGGTCTTCATGACTGAAGGCTGTTTTAGGTTCATCAGAGTGCAGGATTCCTCTGTTTGCCAACGTTTAGCCTGTTTCAGTGCAGGAGTGACTCACTGTGGAAACATCAGATCCACCCAATAACAAGAAGAAGAAGAAGAAGAAGGCAGGGTCGTCTTCCTCCAGGAGGAAACGGGTGTGTTGCCTTTGACTAGAACTTTTTTTAGTTTCACATCTGTTCAGTCAGGATCCTTTGAGTTTTCTTCACTCCTGTAGAAATGTTCCTACTTTCACTTTTAACCGTCCTGAGTTCTGCTGCTGTTTTTATTCAGTGTGATGTTTAAATAATCACTGATCACAATAGTTTTTTTATGACCACATTTCCATCTAATGTCTGATAGTTCCCCACTTCCCAGTTTTTAATAATCCATTGGACAGTTATCATCCTAATTTTCATACTTTCTGCATGATGCCAAGGATCCGATGTCATTTCCACGACCACAGAATGTGATTTTCCGTCTGGCTGTTAGAGGAATGAGAAGCTCCTGGTTGCAGAAGCTCCTGAGGTTACGGCGCTTTCTGCCAGCTGGAGCTCAGTTCTCCTCCAATAGGAAACCCCTATTGGCTCACCTAAACTCAGGCGGCGTTCTTGGCCTGGCGGTGCAGTGGGATGGTCTCAAGTGTAAATGTGAAATGTATGTTTTTAAAGGACAAAGAAGAATCATCTGAAATATGTTTTGTCCTTTTATGGTCAGACAGGCCCAGACTGGAGTGTTTACTAAACAATAATCTCAACACTTTTCACCTTCTGATAACCCCAAATAAAAGGCTCAGACGTTTTTAGATTTATAATATATTAGCTTCTGTTATGGGTGTATAACCTTATCATACATTAATAACACCGGCTCACACATAAACGTTTTCATGTGGGTGTTTTCAACATGAGGTCAGCCAAGTTTCCAAAGCAGAGCTGCAGGAAAACATGTCGGACTCAGCAGCAAATGAAGAGACGGAGCTCCCAAACTCCTCACTGCCGTTTTTCAGTCATGCAAATTGACACAAGTGAAAACATCTCTGACGTTTTCAGAGATGTCACTGCTCCTGTCGGGTTTCGGATAAAAACATGAGTCTTTGTTTCTGCTCTGCGTCTGTCACCTTCAGACATGTTCTGTCTTGACTTTACTAACAAGCTGTGTTTTCAGAAAGAACACCATGGTACCACTTTCCTGATTTTAATTGATCCTAATTATCATAGCAGAGATAATAAACCAAAAGCTTCTGGGTGAAAGGAAAACGCTGCTGCCATCCGTCAGCTGCAGACAGAAATCTGACCAGGCCATTTCCTGACCCCCCTTTGTTTTTATCATCAAAAAATGTAGAAAAACCTTATCCGGCTGCTCTTACACATATTATAAAATGTTTGCAGCATTTTATTAGTAATAAACGATGAGCAGAGGTGAGTAGTTCTGTGTTTAATTTGGCGTTTAAGGGGTCAAACTGCTCTGAGCTGCTTCTCCTACACAAACACTGGAACCATTTCCTCCGTCTTCTGCTGATTCACACAGGAAGAATAAGTTGTTTGTTAGAGCCGAGCGGCTGCCGTTGTTCAACATCTGATTCATGTGTGGTGGAGGCTCCAGCCAGCCAGAACAACAAGCAAGCCGGGCGTTCGCCCCTTCACATTAATGCTCAGACACAGAAAATTCAAAAGTAAAACTGAAGCTGGGAAAGATCTAAACTATGAGAACAGAGAGTTTGTTCAGCCTCAGCAGCTGAAGGAATGAATTGGGCTCAGATTATTGATCCACACGCAGGAAGTGATCAGAAGTCTGAAGGACGTTGATAAAAGCTGTTGGTTGGAGGGGTTTTAGTCACGTTCCAAACAAAGTTCAGGCTGTTGCATCAGGATTTGATCTCAGACTGAAAGCTGTGAAAAGCTGAGAAGGAAAATGATTTCCATGTCTAAAAATCTGAAAAGTGTGGTGTGTGTTTTCTTTAGCAGCTCGCGCTCAATCAGATCCCAGAACGGTCTTCTGTGTACACGCATTTTAAAGTCTTTCCACAGAATCGCAGTTGGATTTAGATCTAGACTTTAACTAGGCCGTTCTTACCCATGAATCATCTTTGGTCTAAACCAGGGGTGGACAGTCCTGGTCCTCGAGGGCCGGCGTCCTGCAACTCCTAGATGTCTCCCTGGTCCAACACACTTGAATCCAGCAGCTGAGTCACCTCTCAGTGCAGGCGGGTTCTCCAGAGTCCTGCTGACGACCTCGTTATGCGACTCGGGTGTGTTGAAGCAGAGACACAGGAGAGCAGCGCTCCAGACCTGGAGTTGTCCACCACTGGTCTAAACCATCCCATAATATCTCTGGCTGTATTTTCAGGCTGGTCGACCTGCAGTCGACCTGCTCGCTTTGGTTCTCCAAGTCCTCGGGTTCAAGCAGGATCCCAGGTGGCAGCAGTTGGACCACACAAACCGACACACATCGCTGCTCAACTTCCACAATCATGACAATTTTATTAAACAACGGGCAACATAAAACTCACGCAATGCTTCGTACAACAGACAAACCGATCAAGAGACATTTTACTAAAGACAAATACTCACAAAGACAAGAAACATTAGAGAGAGAAACTCCGTGTTCTGAGTCTTCATTTCCGCGCCTCGTCTTTTGTATAGAGGAGGTTGGATTCTCTGGCTGTATGTAAATTAGGGGAGTGCCTATAGTGAAGAGTTTCATCTGAGAGCTGTTTCCTTGGATTAATTTATGCTGTTTAGGCATGTCCTCTTTCTTTGGTTACATGTAGTTTCAAATTACTAAGATAAGAGCTCCTAACCATCTGTTTCCTTTTAAAACAAAGCAAGAGCAAAGTTCATTCAGACAATATTTCACATGTCATTCTAAAGCTCTGGAATCTCCTCCTTTCCGTCTCATACACACACTTTGAACATGCACAATAATTGTTATAGGAGTTCAGAAAGAGGTGATCCTCAGCAGACCTGGTTTACCTTATCTTCTAAAGAACAGACGTTCCTGTCGCCCCCGAGTCTGTTGAGTTAGACGCTGTTAAAACTGTTAATACAACTATTTTCCCGTCAAATCATGCAGTTAATAACTAAGAAAAATATCCTACAAATTAGGTTATAATCATTAGGAGCACAAGTATAGTTTTAATCCTAAATTTGAGCCTCTACAAAACAATGTTAATTTTGTCCAATATGCTGTTGGACAAAACAGCATGTTGGCCCGGTGGCCGCACCGGGCCAACAGTACCAGCATATTGGCCCAGTGCGGCCAACAGCACCAGCATATTGGCCCAGTGCGGCCACCAGCTGGCCACCGGGCCCGGCAGGCGGCCACCGGGCCCGGCAGGCGGCCACCGGGCCCGGCAGGCGGCCACCGGGCCGCTGCGCCGCCTGGCGTTTTCCTCTGGAGTCACACAAAGATTGAAGCTTCTAAAGCATCTGAAGGCTAAATGCCTCTGTTGCTTTGATGCGTCACAGTTTGAATTATACGTGTGAAGAAATAAACGCTGAGGGGATAATGATGCTTTATCTATCAAAACACAGCTGCTGCTAACGAGGGTAGCCATAGCAACAGATAAAAAAGACAAACTGTGAGCCATGTAGAAACTACATCCAGAAACAATGTTACTATAATATTAACAAGAAAGTAGGACTAAATATTATTTCTATTCTTCAATAAACATAAAATGTTATATAATAAACAGAAAGAAGAAAACATCTTCCAGTTTTAATCGGTTTTATAGAAAGTTGACCTGAAGCTGGACAGAAGCAGAGAGCTAAAACTAAACACTCATATTTATGTTTTCACAACAAAAAACTATCATGGATGCAAAGATGTTAATGCCTATAGTCACGTTACCCAGAAGGCTTTGTGAGGCTTGTGTTCAGGCTGACCAGCAGGTGGCAGTAGCATGTAGCAAGCGCTCTTCTGTTCTTATTTGTCAGACACAAAAATCAGTCTGAAGAGCATAAAATATCTTTATTATCTTTAAATATTGAGTCTTTGGTGTTCTTGAGGTCTGGATGTTAAACTGGATGAGTTTCTATTTGTTCTCTCTGCAGCTGAAAACCTGAACTTGTTCTTTATTCATCTCAGCAGCTCGTGCACTTTTCCTTCTTCCTGTTTTAGTTATTATCTGTTTTCTCTTGTGGGCAGGTGGGAGGTCTGCTGCCTTGCACCAAGAAGGTTGTGGGTTTGAATCCAAGCTCGGGGTCTTTCTGCATGCAGTTAACATGTTCTCCCTGCGAATGTGGTTCTCTCAGGGCGCTTCTCCACACAGCCAGAAATATTCGTGTGTGTGCGTGTGCTTGTGTGTGTGTGCGTGTGTGTGCGTAGTATCCACTCTTCCTGCCCATTCAGGACGGGAACTCAGATTTAATCCAACACTTTGCCTTTGCTCCGTATGCAGCCAAACCGCTTTTCTTCTAATGTCTCTAAAACGGCCATGAAAACTTTAAACTCCTCTAAAATATATTGTTTGGTTAATGAAAGCTTCATAATTATTTAGTTCTAAGTTCTTCAGAACAGAGAACTTATTGAAATCAGGCAGAGATAAATGTTATTTAAACCCAGACGACGATGTGCTTGTTTAATGTCTCGCCACATAAACATGAACTGCACAAAATAAGCATAATTTTCAATTTAAAAAAAAAACATTTTTGCTGCTAAATTACTGAATAAATAAACAGATGAGCTCAACAGCAAAGATATTTATAGTTTTAATCTTTAGGTTCTTCAGCCAGCAGATTGGAGTAAAGTTAATCTTTTCAGAAATGTGGACTGTAGTCACTGACATTAGCGTTAGCTGCTACATGCTAGCATTGAGGTGCTATTTTAGGCTTGAGTAGCTCTGCTGAGAGGCTAACTGCTAACAGTCTTTCCAAGCATCCGATCAGACCGTCTCTGACACCGATCAGCTTAGCTGCTGATGTGCAGATTTCCACTACAAGCTGAGACTTTTTTTAAGTAATTTGAAGTAAATTCAGGTTCTTGTGTGCAGGTGTTGATGACATCACAGGAGGCAGAAGACCAGGAGACATTGGAAAATATCCATGTGGATGAGTCATTTCTGAGAGATTCTGAGGGATTTTAGTTTCTATGTTCATTTTTCCATGTTTGAGTCAGAGTTTGTCTAAAGTGACTCTCCCACTGTTATGGATGCTGCTGGGATTACTAACCTGATGCAAGCAATGATGGAGATCATGATGACCGTCAGAGGTTTAGCTAAAACTAATTAGTATGTTGATGAAGCAGCAGGAAGCTCCAAACCGGAACAGAATGGGTTTCAGAACAGATTAAAATACAATTCTTCTCTTTCCCTTCCTGTAAAGATCATCAGAGTTGTCTTCATGACATGTTGACTGAGAACGATCAGCGAGTACGTTTGATGATGAAATGATCCAAATCCGCCTTTCCAAGTGGTCTGACATCATTGCCGCACATCGTTAGAAGTGAGTGACGTCAGAATGTAACATCTGGATTTATTTGTTTTTACTGTTGAGGAGAAGATGAGTGAAACATCAGACCCTGATGTCTGTATGAGGATTGGCTCAGTTTGGTGTGATTGTCCTCCTGCTGCTGGATGGGAGGAAACTTCTTCCAGGTCTGTGTGAAATATGCATCAACAGGCTTTAGTGGAACTCGGACACATCCAGTCCGCAGTGGTAGAGGATTCTGTTTCCCAGAATCCTCTACCACTGTATGTAGCTTCATATTCTGAAAGTGAGCATAAAGAAGCTCATTTCTTCCTTCCCTGATGAGTTTGCTTCCTGTTCGTGTCGTTCACTTTGGCCCTTCAGGTGCGACGTTCTGAGGACTTTTCAAGAATTTATCAAACATTTATGTGTTTCAGCTAAATCTGCATTTGGGTTTCAGCCGTTGGATACGTTTTATTTATCCTGGAGTTTCCAGCTGTTTAATTTACTCTGCCATCACCAATACTCAGTCATGCCATGTTTAGAAAAGCTGGACAACATTTTTTCTACGTATTCTTACTGAATCAACTCCAGATGTGTCACAGAGTCTCAGAGCTCAGCTTGTGAAATGTTGGGAGGTTTTCTGGAGTGAAGCTGCTTTTTGTCTCCTCTGCAGACATTTGAGTCACCAGGTGATGAATCAGGATCAAATAATGTTTGAGTCAAGACTTGAAATCACAAGAATTAATGGGTCTAAAACACGCTGCGTCTGCTAACCTTTTTAGTCTGTATTTTCCCCCAGAGCGGAACTGTTTTACTTTGCTATTGAGCCTCACTTACTGTTTCATCAAATTGTTCACAGCTCTGACAAAAAACTGACTTCAGCAGTCTGCCAGGCTCCGTTAACTTTAACGTGTTCCAACTGATGCGTACGTCGTACTTGGAAAGCCAGACTTGGATCTGTTGTGTTTTGGGCTTTTTGCAGTTCTGACCAGGAAAACATCCAGGTTAAAACAAGCACATAGAATGTGTGAACATAAAGGCAGAAACCATTAAATGCGATCCTGATGCAGCAGCGTTGGGAGTAAATATGGCTCCAGATTTAGAGCAGGTAAGTAAAACGGAGTTAGTAGAAAACAAACGCTGCCTTTTCTGCAGATATTTTTCCATTTGAAGTTCTCTGCTTGCATCACTTTTTATTTTCACAACTATTTTCATCCCTAGTGCATGTGGTCAGGCCAGTCTTCCTGTTTGCCGCAGCCAGTCTCCATTATTCCGGCCGGCTGGGTTGCGCCCTCGCCCACAGTGAGTTGACGCTGCGCCGTCAGGCTCTGTGTGGATAGAAATGTAAAACGAGACGGTCGATGTGCGCCGACCACAAACTGGCATGCTTGTGTGTCACAGTAGGAAAATCTGCTGTAACTGAGTCAGAGGCAGCAGAAAAACACTCGGCTAGTTCCCGTATTTACCACAGCCGTTTAAAGCCACTACGGATTTTTGATTTGCTTTTGGTTGTAGTGCATATTTCATTTAAGGTTTTTTCAATGACGAAAGCAACTTTATTAAGTCTTCACTTACTACTCTCTAAAACTGAGCATGGAAAGCTTTTTACAGACATTATTTCACAGAAACTGTTCACTTCATCTAAGTCACTTCCATATTTGCAGCACATGAACACATCTTCAATTAACAATTACTCAACAGTAAAAAAAAAAATGCTTATGGCTTATAATAGTAAAACAAAAGCTTTTGCTTTGAAATGCAACAATTTCCTGCAAGTAACATTAAAACCATACACAGTTAATCATTATATGAACACATATTTACATCTGCTGAGCGGCTCGTCGTTTGGTGGATGTTTCAGACTAATGTCTTGAGTGTGGAGGACAAATTGGAGCGAGTGGACTCAGACGTCGTCGTTCTCTTGATGCTCCACTGGTTCATGAGTTCCCGAACTTTCTTCCTGAAGTTCTTCCCAACAATGACGTACAGCACTGGGTTCAGGACGCTGTTGAAGAAGCCCAGGTAGGTGAAGATCTGGTTGCAGATGTCCAGCGCGGATGACAGCTGGCACCCTCCCAGGACTTTGACCCGCTCCAGGATGTTCAGGATGGTGACGAGGTGGAACGGCACCCAGCAGAGGAGGAAGGCCAGCAGGACCACCAGAACCAAGATGGTGGCCTTCTGCTCTGTCTTCTCAGCGTTGAACCTTTCTATTGACTGCTTCTTCAGCGCCCTGATGATCCTCAAAGTGCAGAACAAGATGATGGAAACAGGAATGACGAAGCTGAGAACTAGCAGCATCCAGTCGTAGAAAATCTCTACGGTCAGGTTCGGGTATTCCAGGTAGCAGGCGTAAACTCCATACTCAGGAAAATGTCTCACCTCCCTGAAGATGAATGTGGGAATGCTGAGCAACAGGCCGAAGCCCCACGTTAGCAGGCAGCCTAGCTTAGCATACTTTGGCCTGCGCATTCTTCCGTGCGACAAAGCGTGCACCAGCGCCACATACCGGTCTATGCCAACCAGAACCAGGAAGTAGATGCTGCAGTAGACATTTATCTTGATGCCCACATTGACGACTTTGCACATGAACTGTCCGAAAGGCCAGTCGAACTGATTGTAAATGTTGACGGCCCAGAAGGGCAAACAGGACACCAGAACCAGGTCGGCCGCCGCCAGGTTGCTCAGGTAGATCTCGGCCACGGTGCAGGGCTTCTTGTGGAGGATGAAGACCATCAGGACGAAGAGGTTGAAGAAGATTCCCAGAATGCTTATGGTCAGAATGTAGACCGGCGCTCCGCTGGCCAGCCAGTCCCAGGCCTCCGGGTCGGGACAGCCCGTAACGTTGGCGCTGTCATGGTCGCTGTACAGCGCCGTGGCGTTGAGGTCAGGGAAGCTGCAAAGAAACATAATATACAACACAAACTGTGTTTAATATTGGAAAGAGATATTATAAAGTTCACTGATTTCAAATGAACATGCATTCCTGCATTTTGTCACATTCGAAACATTTAATTTACATTTTATGTGACAGAACAAGTTGTGCATAAAAGTGAACTGGAAGGAAAAGGAAGCATGAAAAAGTTTAGGAATAACATTCTTTAAATCTTTGTTTTCAGCCCCGTTACTGTGACACCGAAATAAAAATCTGAAAATCTCCGTTCAGTCAGCAACCACTGCAAACATCTCCGACTGGAAGAGGAGAGCATTAACCAGAGAAACGGCTGATCACAATAGATCTGGAGGAGCTGCAGAGATCCACGGCTCAGGTGGGAGAATCTCTGTGGAGTTGTTTAAATCTGGCCTCAGACGTCCCACTGAAAGTCTGCTTCACGTTCTGGAGGAAACCGTGAGCAGGTGGATGACGCTGTGGCCAGATGAGGTCATCCCCATGATGAAGCACGGTAGTGGTTGTATTATGGATGTGCAAAGCAACTCCAAAGACTGCAGGTGGTTCCAAAAAAGTGTTGGAGAGCCACACTTTTCAGATTTTAATCTGGGAAAATGAATTTGAATACCTTTTATTTTCCCTCTATTTCATGAACAAGTTTTTTGTTTCATATTTTTAGTTTAATTTTAGTAACTTCAGAAATATTCTGGCTTTGCTGTGAGAGTTGAAACAAACTGTAGATTTTTCATTACATGTTCCAGTCCTGGGATCTGCTGTGGTGACTTTCTGGAAATATGAATTCATATTAATGACAGAGTCAGTAGAGCTGCTGTAGAAACGGAGAAAACCCAAACAGAACCAGAGCCTCAAACAGAACCGGAGAGCCTCAAACAGAACCAGAGCCTCAAACAGAACCTCGAACAGAACCAGAGAGCCTCAAACAGAACCTCGAACAGAACCACAGAGCCTCAAACAGAACCAGAGCCTCAAACAGAACCTCGAACAGAACCAGAGAGCCTCAAACAGAACCAGAGAGCATCAAACAGAACCTCGAACAGAACCAGAGAGCCTCCAACAGAACCAGAGAGCCTCAAACAGAACCAGAGAGCCTCAAACAGAACCAGAGAGCCTCAAACAGAACCAGAGAGCCTCAAACAGAGCCTCAAACAGAACCAGAGAGCCTCAAACAGAACCACAGAGACTCAAACAGAGCTTCAAACAGAACCACAGAGCCTCAAACAGAACCGGAGAGCCTCGAACAGAACCAGAGAGCCTCAAACAGAACCTCAAACAGAACCGGAGAGCCTGAAACAGAACCAGAGAGCCTCAAACAGAACCAGAGAGCCTCAAACAGAACCAGAGAGCCTCAAACAGAACCAGAGAGCCTCAAACAGAGCCTCAAACAGAACCAGAGAGCCTCAAACAGAACCACAGAGACTCAAACAGAGCTTCAAACAGAACCACAGAGCCTCAAACAGAACCAGAGAGCCTCGAACAGAACCAGAGAGCCTCAAACAGAACCTCGAACAGAACCAGAGAGCCTCAAACAGAACCTCAAACAGAACCGGAGAGCCTCAAACAGAACCAGAGAGCCTCAAACAGAACCTCGAACAGAACCGGAGAGCCTCAAACAGAACCAGAGAGCCTCAAACAGAACCTCGAACAGATCCACAGAGACTCAAACAGAGCTTCAAACAGAACCACAGAGCCTCAAACAGAACCACAGAGCCTCAAACAGAACCAGAGAGCCTCAAGCAGAACCAGAGCCTCGAACAGAACCAGAGAGCCTCTCCCTGCTGCTTCAGTACCTGTAATAATTAACGTGATCGCTGCTTCCTCTGCATGTCGAATGTAATTGTTTTACCTGATTCATGCAGCTGAATTAATTACCATGTTCCAGTAATGAGCAGCAGAACAAAGAAAAAAACAAAAGTCTGTTTTCTGTCATCATGTTTGATCTGTTTGTGAATATTAAGCTTCATTAAATAAAAAAATGTTTTCATTTAAGTCAATTTTTGTTTTTATTTTTGATTTTGTACATTAAACAACTCAAAACATCTAAACATGGTTATTGGTGGATATAATATGCATATATATCATATATTATATATATATATATATATATATATATA
>CAEGAE010090372.1:0-15337 GCA_903067095.1 Girardinus metallicus | reverse complement strand
TATATATATATATATATATGTATATATATATATTTAAATTGGACATCTATTATTAAAAACGTAGAGGAACTGTATGCAGAAAGCAAAAATATATCAATATCAAAACAACTACAGAAATACATAACAAACTTTTTAAATATCTATTAAAATGCACTTGTAATTAACAACAACAAAAACAACAAAAAAAAAAACAAAAAACAAAAAGAAAGTGGCGCAATGGGAATATATGCAAATTGCTCTCCCTGCCCTTCGTGCACCAACATGCAGCCTGGCTGTCAAGCGGCGCAGAGCTGCGGCGAAGAAACGGTTAAGCGCAAAGATGCAGGAGCTGCGTGAGTCCATCTGAGCATGTGCCGCTGGTGCCGCCGCCGCCGCCGCTGCTGCAGTGAAGTAAAAAAATGTGTGGATTTCCACAGGACAGAGCGGAGACACCGCGCAGGAGAAGCCGGGCGACGGGCTAGCAGAGGCGCGGACCGACACCGACTCTTCCCGACCGACCTCACCGAGGGATGTGTCGGATCCGCCGGGGTGTGCGCCTGGGCAGACACCACAGAGATCCTTCTGAAGGTAAAAAATAAAAGTATATTTCGCTGTGCTAATCGTAGAAATGGAGAGAGTGAAAGTAAGAGAGGGAGAGGGGGGAAATGCAGTCAACATGTTTGCACTCAAGCGGAGTGACATTCAGGGCAACAGCATGTGTTCCTGCTGGGGGAATCTTTTGGGCTTTTATGTTCCTTTCGCAATGAAATTTCACCATATTCCTCCCAACTTAATAGTGCTGCGCTATTGTTTTTTTTTTTTTTTTTTTTTTTTTTTAACCGTTTATTTAATTGAATGTTTAAAGCGGTTCCCCCTCCCCCCCTCCCCCTCTCCTTTCATATTCAACAACAATAATGCGCGTGTTTTCTGCGCAGTCGCGCCGCTGCACCTGTTAAAATCCGGATTATCGTAAGTTTATTTGGAAACCGCTCTGACTAAAAACCCTCTTTGTGGATCGCAAGTCACCTTTTTTTTTTTTCTTTTTTTTTTAATGCGATACCAAAGAGTTGCAAAGTATCCCAGATATGAAATCGGCGCGTGAGCTGCACAGCTACATGTATGTTTAATTGTAGTGTGCGGAGAGGGTGCCGCACTGCTCATCATCAGTGTGCTTGATGCTGCAGCGGAGTCTCCCTCCCCCCCGCCCCCCTCTAACCCCCCGGTCCCCTCCGACGGGCCCTGCACCTTCCAGCTTCCCGGGACAGATCCGGATCGGCAGGCGTCCAGCGTGAAGAAAAGCCGTTCATTTGCAGAGCGGATAGACGCCTGGACTCCACGTCCGCAGTGTAGCTCCATCTGTGGAAGCCTTTTGCAGAAGCTTTATAAAAAAAAAAAAAAATAAATAAAAAAAAAGCCCTAATCGATTCATGCCACATAAACCCTGCAGTTCATTATCATTTGTGGGGTGAGATAATCCCCGCTGTCGCTTCTGTAGTCCATAGCCTATTTATATACCCACGCAACAGCCTCCACAGCGAGGAATCCCAAAATGACCCCGTATTATAACACTGCTAAAAGGGAATAACAGTTCTGAGCTGTGTGTGTGGACACAAGATTAATATTCCCGTAGTGATGCAGCGGGTCTGTTACCACTCTGTATTCACGTGTTGATGTTTCACAACTCATAGGTCTTACTGTAAGTCACCTTACTGGGGCCAAAAGGTGTATAATACTGACATAGTGGTGGTTAATGAAATTGGCAATGTGGCACGGGCCCAGGAGGGCATTGAGGGCGGCATTATTGTAAGTTCTGTAAGAAAGTTATTATTATTATTATTATTATTATTATTATTATTATTATTATTTTTGGCTGTCTACAGACTTCAATTTGGCGTTACAGTAAAGGACTATTTCCACTCTTTACATAAACCCTGGGCTGCATTTGTACATCTCTAGTTGAAATTCTAAAATATGGTCAGATGTTGAACGTTATTCAAATTGAAAGTTCACAAAGCTGCCAAGTACAGTGGCGCAGTAGAATTTATGCGGAAAATTTCATAGGCAAAGCTGCGTGCGTTTTCCAAGCTAGCAAAAATGCTACAGTGATGAACGAAAAAATTAGCCCTGCTCTTAGCATTAGCGCGTAAAACCTGATATGCGCAATAATATTAGTGAATGTTGTGAGTGGAGAATGACATCACTGGTGATAAATAAGCAATTTTAAAATCATAATATATATATTTTTGCTTCAGGTTCATAGCAATCCCAACAACCCATTTTTATTGGTTTCTTAGTGACTTCATCATCTCTTTATCTCCTAAAAACCTTTTTTTTTTTTAGTTAGTGCATTAAATATCAAGTATTACAATGATATTTCAGGAATTTGGGTGTAAGTACCTAAATATCTAGGTAAATCGTATTGCCATGCAGGCATCTCTTTGTATTGTATACAGTTTTACTGCCATATATAGTTTTCTATATATCGCTTAGCAATACCACCAAAAAGATTATAAACTAAAAAACTAGCGACCTCATTCAGAAGTAAATAATGACCTGTTTTTAAAATTACATCTTTATTTATGATCCGCCTTTCCTGTGCTACATTCTGTCACAGCTTTTAATATTTGAGAATGTGTGGGTGAATGTAGTGTGACGCGCTTTAGAGTCCTCTGGACTAGATAAAGCGCTATAGAAGTACAGGCCATTTAACATTTACAGCTGTGTGACTTTCTTTTACTGCTCTCCCTTGTAGCACACCTCACGCTAACCGCCACACATCAGCGAATTGCTCAGTACAGTAACATCCGATTCTGGGTGAACGGCTTTCCCTGCGTCACATCATGTCAGGGTTAGCTCACCTGCTAGCGATCCCGTCAGTTTACAGTGTGTGGGAATCACTGTTGCAATAGAAATCCTTTCTGATGGGAATATGTCCAAAGAATCCCTGGTTCTCAATGACTCTCAATGTTTGCAAATCCATAAAAAAAAAAAAGAAAATCTATTTTATCCCCCCCTAACCTAAGCTTAAAAGGAGGTCACCCCATGCCAGAACTGGCCCTGTTTCTACACACTGAGCTTATGTGTTTGGAATTGATGGAATGCTACGAATAAACTATGTCTGCATCATATCACAGGTCGGGTTTAGCAAATATGCTTATTCAAAAAGTCTGGGAGTTTGCGTCATGAAAGCAAACGGATACTTCTGAAGTCACTCGGAGAGTTTGGCCTTCGTCTCACCTTCTAAACATTAGTTGTCCCTTTCTCTATAAATAAAATACTCAACACGTTATTCCAGTTTATTGATTTGAACAAAAGCCTCAGTAGCCTCAGTAGTTCATTGGGTTGACTCGGACAGGACATTTCTGTACCTCTATTGTTTTCTACAGATCTTCTGCCATAAAACCAACATCAATTATGCATGACCAACGATTGATTACAAAGCTTCTACGTCTGATAGCCAGTTGAATTTCCATCCATTAGGTGCATCCATCTCCATTTCACCGCTTCCATGATGACGATGTCTATAAAACTCCAGATTCTTCGTTAGGAGCTCTACGATTTAATGCGGAGCTTGACCCACAAATGTCAGAGCTTCAACTTCTCAGGATCTGGAACTTCAGGACGGTAATGGACCTGCAACGTGTTTGTACCTCTCAAACTTCTTCACATTTTGTCACATTCCAGTTAGAAACTTCATGTATTTAGTGTGGCGTTACGGCAGATCAACAAAATAATGCATAAACGCAGACCCGTCTTTTGTCAGCACTTCAGCAACAACATTTTTATGCAAGCCTTTTTGTGTGGGGGGGGTATTTTTACCTACTTTGCCCATCCAGAACTTTAAATGTTTGCTCATTCTAATTTGGAAAATAGCTAAAGATCAGTCAGATTACGTGAAACATATTAACTTCCAGGTCTTCCCGAAGATTTTCTACTGGATTTAGGTTTGGACTTTGACTGGACCATTGAATCTGCTTTTATCTAAACAGCGTAACACTGTAACTCTGGTTCTATGTTAAAGGTTGCTGTCCTGCTGAAAGGTGAAATCCCCACCAAGTCTCAGGTGTTTTGTTATGTAGCAGTAGGATGATTTGCAGAGTGTGCAACTATTAGTTGCCTGTCAACAGATTCTCCCCCTCAGGGCTATTCTTGTTCGGAGGCAGAGGTCTGCCACCTTTACAGTCTAAAGAGCCATTTTTGTTTTTGGAGCCGCAAATGTAACATGATACTACTGCTATACATAAAGATACAAACTTTTGACAAACACTTTCTATGGGAAATCTGATGTCATTCCTAAATAATCTCTGTAAGATAAACCCATGTTCCTTGTTTGTCATTCTAGCCATTTCAAACTTTTTAATTATTGCTTGTGCATTCTGGGGAAAAAAAGGGCAAGTTGTGGTAAGTCGCTTCCTGCCTTACTTTAATGGCTTCTCTTTCCCATTTTGTAGAGTGACTCTGAAATGTAGCCGCTGTGTTGCTTCACATTTATACTGTAGGGAAAAAAAGGTTGTGAATTATATTTTAAAAGTTCTTAGAAACTGATCAGCATAAAAATGAGAAAAAATGCCTCATTTAACGTATTTTATGAGTTTATTGAACGTAATTATGCGCCTAATAATTACTTTATAACCTAACTAGAGAATATTTTTTTTATATGAGATCCTCTCCACCCACTGAATAAATATACTTAAATTACAGATGGGATTTTTTTTCTGAAATTTCCAGTGTGAGATTATGCTGCTGCAATAAAAGATGGCTATTTGGACAGTCTTTAAAAAATTATTTTTGTTTTATGTCATACTTATACCAAATCTTTATTATCATATGACCCTAGGTGACATAAATTGCTACATAAACTTTGATGAATCAACTATTTTGCTAATACTTTTTGAGTAACACACCAATCTGTTTTTCTTGTTTAATTGCGTTGTTGGTGGAGCCCAAAACAGAGACATTGCTTCCAGTTAAAGGTTCAGCCTGTCCAATCACTCTTGGATACTGACATGTTGCCTAGACAGCTTTATGAATCACTTTAATTAAAGAGTTAGAAAGTTCAACCTTCTGTTCTGTAACTGACGTGTTTGGGAAAGCTTATTTTGTGACTCGTCACGTTTAACACAAGAAGCCTCCTTGCTTTCATGCATGACTTCAGGTTCTATTTCTTGCCAATCAATAAAAGCCTTTCGGATCCGAAACCCACCTCCCTGTTTACATAAGTACTTCCTCCTCCGCCGCTCTGCGTCACTTGCTAAAGCTTTCACCTTGCGGTTTATGGAGAGGATGCCTTTGATAAAGTTGCACGGGCCTGCGTCGACCGTGCTGCACCGGAGCTTTTAGTGTCAGCGCTTCCTGGCGCCTTTCCAGCCTCACCTGAGAGCATTATTGGGAGACCTTGCTAATTATAGAGCTCAAACATGCAAATTGAGGCTTTGTGTTGCAAATGAAGCTGTGCATCTGTCTGAAAAAGCATCGCACCGGTGATGTTTGGAAGGATGAGACGCAGTTCAGAGACTACATGTTTGCAAACCTTACAAAGAAATGGCAGCCTTGGCGAGGAGTCAGAGAAATTGCCGAGAGAATGTTGGGTAACTCTTGGGGAGTTGCAAAAATCCTCAGCTCAGGTGGAGTATGTCACAAGGAACCATGAGAAAGAGGTGCTCTGGTCAGAACGGGGCAAAAGTTGAACTTTTTTGGTCTGGGACTCTAAGACCTCACACCACCCCCAAGGTGAGGCATGGTAGTGGCAGCATAATGCTGTGGGGACCTCTTTCTTTAGCAGCAACAATGAAGCTGGTCAGAGTTAATGGAAGAATAGATGAGACAATCCTTAAAAAAAAAAAAAACTATAAAAGGCTGCAGAAGACTTGAGTTTAGGATAAAGGGTCACTTTCTGCAGACTGACCTTTGGACCATGTCTTACAATGGCCTAGTCAAAACCCAGACCTAAATCTACTTGGAAATCTCTGTCAAGACTTGAAAAATTAAATTTTATTTATTTCCCAAAAAAAAAAAACAATAAAAAAAATGTCAGTTTGTTTGTGTCCAGAGCTGCCAGCAGCAACAAGGTTGATCAAACTTCGACTCAGGAACTGAATACAAATACATGCCATTGTTTTCCCATTTTTATTCAAAAACAAAAAACAAAACAACAAAAAAACATAAAACCCATGTGTTGTTTTTCTAAATTTTCTACAACTCTGCACTGCTTTGTGTCGAAATGAAATTCTTAAGCGCCGTGGAAAAAGTTCAGGGGTCTGAAGTTCATGGGTTTGTGTGAGGAATGAACATCGCCTGCGTAGCCGTGGCCGCCTCCCGCTGTGCGGCTCGGACTCACATGATCGCACGGCCTCACCCGACATGCCACGGAACGCCGTAGCGGACCGATGGAAAAAAAATTAAAAAGTGTAGCATATATAACCTGAGGTCTAATGTTGTTAAACTGAGCTGCTTTCTGAAACTGTAAACCAGAAGGAGGGGAGCGGGGGACGAAATGTTCTACACGCTTAACTGGAAGACTGCTTTTAAAGGGACGTTTCACGTGTTGTTTGCAGGGTGTGGGATTCCTGTATTTTAAAAGGAGAGAGAAGATAAACCAGTGGAAAATATTTGTATTTCAAGACTTTATTCCCTAATGCATTGTTTAAATGTTCTGTCCTTTTTTTTCCTTCTTTCACTGCATCCTTATTTCCTAGTGTCTCACCTCTTTTCTTATTTGCTACTTCCTCTTTCATTTTCTCATATCCTCCCTCCATCTCTATAATCTTACTCCTTCTCACCATCCTTAGATCATAAATACAATAATACATTAAACTGCTTTAATTGGAGTTTGCACACAGTTCTAATCTTTATCAAAGAAAATTTGTATATAAAACGTGTTCTAATAGAGAAAAACATTTAGATGTCATCATCTGGATGCTATAAAAAATTATCTGATAAATCTAGATATTTCTATGTAGTTTCCTTAAAATAACAGGAATAATGTTTCGTTATTAAGAAAAAAATAGCTTGTAATAATGATAATTCTCCTATTATCCGCACATAAGCAATAATTACGGTGGCCGTTCTTGGCTCGGGTCTTATGATTTTCAGAGAAAACTCACTTGTATCAAATACATTGTATAACTGAACAACGTTAATATGAACTTTCTTTTCTTTTGACATGCTTCTTTGCAGCCAAGATTGTAAAGTTAAAGCTCGGATAATGGAGCATTGAACTCATGCCCTCTTACATGTGACACCAGAAGCGCCGTATCTTAGCAGCAGGAGTTTTAGGTCCTTTTGCACGAGTCTGAATGAGAGGAGAGGCGTAGTTCTGCCCTGGGGGGGGGGTGAAGGCCAGCTTGCTGTTTCGGAGCTAATCGACCTGTCTTTGCAATCGATCAGAGTTGCTTTATTTTGTGCCGCCTCTTGGGGCGCCCATTCCATCTTTCCTCCATCCCCAACTCCTGTCCATCTTTTTTCTCTCAAACCTGTCTCTGGATTCATTACTCTCCCTCCCTGACTCGGCCTGTTGCTCATCGTGGACATAGAGAACATGTGGCTCGGTATGTGAGGAATCTAAAAGACGCAGCAATTTAAGAGCAGAATTTAAAAGCAGAATTTAAACTTTAAAGTCTGTCTTATTTCAGACCTTAAGGCACTTGGTTTTTGCCTCTTAAAATAGATCAAACTCGTTTTTGTAAAGCTTTAATCTGAAAATGTTTTGCTTTTTCTGTATTTACTCTAAATTTTTATCTAGTTCCTATTTTCTGATTTTCTCTTATTTGAAGTAATGAAATTTAAAACTTAAATAACCACTTGTTTTTATTTTTTTTATTGTTTCTGGTGAGAACAATCAGCAACTAAAATAGCATTTAAACTGTAAAAGACTGTAACTTTATGATGTTATACAGATAATTTGGGGTTTTTGAAATTAGGTCCTGTTTAGATGTTTTATTTAGATAATATCTTAACCTACGATTAAAATATTATGCAGGAAATGAAAGGAAGCAGTGTGCCACGAGAAATCATCCTGTGTGAAAGACATTCTGAATACAGAACACGTGAAGTGTTTTTGACTTATCACCTATTAGAAAAAGGGATTGCCCTGAGAAAATCTGCACACAAACCTCTACAGTGGTTTTGCTTTTAATACCACTTTAGTTTTATATCAGACATTGACTCTGACCAGAAAACGCTTTACGTGTTGCATGATCTATAAGTGCTTCACACAGAAGACTCAATATCAGCACACTGTCTGCTATCTCAGTTTCCAGTGTAAATAATTGTGTTTATATAAATAACCACCCAGTGCAAACGTACTAATAGTTTAAAATCCCAAATTCAAAAAGTCCTGTGTCGTTTTTTGGGTTTGGAGTTGTGAAAGAATGTGGAATTTGACTTCTCCTGGACCAACCAGAATTTATGCTAAATTTGCTAAATGATGATGCAAAGAAATACAATACTAAATTCTTGCAAGATTTTTAACAGAGCCCCACTTGAAAAATCCCAAACTATCCCTTTAAATGCAGAAACGCGGTTCTTGCTGATGCAGTTTCTGTCACTGGAGATGAGTTGTCGCTAAGGTCACCCCTGTTCGCCGTCGTCCACCCGCATATCGGATGCTGCTGGTTCCTTTCTGGTGCCTCCCAAAGTGACCTTCCAAAAGTCAGAGCAGACCTGGGATCCGTGCCACACACACTCGGACACACACCGGCACGGAAGATAACCTGACTGTGTGCTGTGTTGTGGATTCCTCGGTGTGTTCGCTGTCGGAGCTCATAGCTGTCAGCACTATAAAGACGTCTTTATTCTCTACCTTTCTCTTGCTCCGTATATCGTTCCGTGCGTTTTCTTCCTCCCGGTGTCTCAGAAACCTGCCATCTGTTCCCTTCACAAATAATCATGTTGTTTCTCTTAGAAGCACACAATCAGTTCCTTACACAAGACCTGCACTGCGCGGTTGATTTACACTTTTTCAGTTCAGTTTGTTTCGTGCTGCTTTTCTGATTCCGCTGGCGATTCTGACCTCAAACTGAGATATTTTGTGGCAGGTTTCAATAAAGGGTGATGCCAAAATGGGGCCACTGCAGCTGGAGCAGGCAGGAGCCATGTTGATCGATAGCTTAGCGCCTCTGTGATGGGATGGGAAGGGAGGGTATGATAACAGCTACATCAAAAACAGATCAAAATACTATTTGGCAAGTTAATTGTGTGATTATGAGGCAACGGGTCAATAAAAAAGCATAAATAATGATGGGGATATCTGGTTATGTTGTCTTGATGTAATTATCAAAGGAATCCCAATTTGAGTCTAGCAGGGTGCCTTTAAATATGTTACTATCAATATTTCAATCACTTTCTGACTGCTGCAAAGTGGGAGTAATCAAAAATGTCGGGAACCGGTATGTCACTCGCATTTTCTCTAAATAAAAGCAACTTTCGGTTTTGCCACGTCAGCAGAAGGGGGTTGGAAATTTATGACACAACTTCATGTAGTTGCTAAAAAAAAGTGCGACAAACTGGCAAGTTTCAAAGGATTTCATGTAGCATGTTTTCCAACGTGGCTTTGCATTAACTCCGGTGAATGTTGTTTTATAAATGTTCTGTTTACGTCTTTTATTAGATTTGATCTTTTAATGATGCATCTGAATTAGCCGTGGGACACAATAAAAGTGTGTCTAATTAATTAGGGGCTTTGCAGTTAATCACAATTTATTCTATTTTTATCGAAAAGCAATGTTGTGACTAAACTCGTAAAGTTAAACAATTCAAATATGGTAGTTTTAATAGACATATGGTTTGTGTTTTATTCAGTAAAATTCATTGTGTCTGCATATGATAAAGTCTTTAAATTAATTTTATTACTAGACACTCAATTACTTTTTCTCTTCAGAGATACCTGACATGTTTCGACATTCATGTCTAAAGAGACAGAAAGTAGTTGATGGTTGAATGAGAAAATAAACGTCAAGACTGGCTTGTACTTTGTTTTTGCACAGCAGTTTCTACCTGTACGGAGTGGAAATTGCAGAGTGCTGTAGATTTGCTGTCTTTCTGTGGTTCATCCAGCTGCACAGATTACAATCAAAATGTCTCATACCCAGAAAGCCAGCAGCTTTATCAGCTGTGCTTTCCTAATGTGTCTATGTGTGTCACTGATCTGTGCTGCTCTCATTAGTTCATGCTGCTGTTTGATCAATGCATGATCCCTCGCCTCATGGGAAGGGTACGCTATGTAGCTTGCAGATCCTTCGGCACTTTCATCCAGATATCTGATATTTATTAATTTAAGCGCTTAGCTGTGTTTACATTTGACCATTTACAATTGGGGTCGCTTGTGAATCCCCCTGCCCCCTTAAGTGAACTCTTCCATCTTCATTATTTCCACCAGTAGCAATAGCACCGATCCAAATATTTAGCATGATTCTGCCACTACATTCAGAAGTAAATTAAGCTAATCAAACATCCAGCCAGCAGGATGCCAGCAGTATTATGGTTCGATATCATCCCACAGGCCTATTCAGTTTTTATGGAGCAGTGTACAGTGCCCTTTTTTGGCCCACTAATATTTTTCAGATTATGACAGCCATTTTAATATCAAAGACAAACTATGCTGGCTTTTCTCAAAGTGTGACGAAACGATTGGCCATTTAAACTGGACAATGATCTCAAGCGTGATTCACCAAGGCTTGATGTCAAAAGGAGTCCCTGGAAGATACTAGACTGGCAAACATAATCGCCTGACTTAAACTCTGGTCTGATTCGAAAATCATGATCGCAGAATCCAGAACCAAGATTATTAGTGGACCTGAGGGTTTGCTCATGACAAGTCTCCTCGAGAACTCTGCCAGAACCTATTGGGTGACCAAACATCACAGTTCTAGCAGGTCAACTGCAAAATGGCTGCTGCACCACGCATGAAAAATACTTGAAGGAGTTAAATCATTTAGAGACTGCTGTCGTCATTAAAAGTTCTCTTTTGTGTTTAACTTAAAGGAACAACTTGTAATATCAGCTTTGCGCAGCTATTTAAATAGTTTTCTTAGATTTGTTGCATGTTTGTAGCTTTTGCCAATAAATTCAATTTGCAGTGGAGATTCAGTTACATTGGATGCAACTGTGCTAATATATTTCCATGTTGAAATGGGTGCGCAACAATTATAACAAACTTACACGCAAATCTCAGCAAAATGAAATGTGACACATCTAATGCATATTACTCAGGTGAATGTGCTGCATTGTAGACCCGGGCCCTTTGGCTGCACGGACCCACTGCAAGCTCAAGAAGCTCACATTGACCATGATCTCACCAGACTGACTGGTGTGACTTACAGGATTAAATGAGCCACCAAGAGGGATTGGTGGTTACGTATATCTGTTGTGAGGCGATGATTTGAAAAGAGGCTAGAGGAGTCCCTGTTCACCGCTGGGTTTGACTATTTGAATGATCTTTTGTCTGAGTGGTGCTAGACAAAATAACTCACCCTGCCTCGCCTTACCTTGGGCACAAACATGCACATTGGCACACACAAGTGGAAAACCTTTCGTAAACCTAACCGGATAGTAAAGAATCATCACCACAAGAATCTCTGTGAGTATAGAAAATAAATTGTTTGGACCATTTTAGTTTATGTCAGGTGTTGACTCTCTAATTTTTCAACGCCATAAAATGATCAGAAATACCACTAACTGTTTTCAGAAACTAAGATCACAGGAAGAACACAGAAATTATTTCCTTTTCTCGTGCTACATCGCTGCCTCGTCTTCGTCTGGATGTTTGCATGTATGGTGTGTTTGGCAGGAGGTGTAGCGCTGGACAGCCTCGTTGCAGTTTTAGATAATCCTTCTCATTAGCAGATTTGCATGTGTGTGGGTGATGAACGTAATGTGTATTTTAGGTGGAGAGAGAAAGGGGGAAGTGTTGGGAGAAAAAGTGTTTGTTTCTGTGAGAAACTGGTCATCAGTGATGACAAGAGAACAATGTGGCTATCACACTACTTTGATCTGCATAGAAAGTGTTATATCAATGTGGTTTGGGGATTTTTTGGAAGTTAGAATATGCTGGTATATTTAAACTATAATCTACTTATAATGGCAGATTTGACAATAATTCAGTTTTATGGTGAAAACCTGAACTAGATAGAAAGCATTTCCATCATAAATTCTGATGTGGATGCTGTAAGCTAAATTGGTAATCTTATTTTTCATTTCAACTTCTGCTGAAAAAGTTGAACTGAAACACAAATTAATGTTATGGAGAACAAAGAGGCAGAAATTGAGAACAATCCCTTTTAATAGAGCCGTATTGCATAGCAGAAGCAGAAACTGAAAACCGCTGAAGAAATTGAAGTCATAGCAGACAAAGCTGAACTGTTAAAAGTGGTGTTAGATTGAAGACTCAGCAGCCCGGCATGATACACCATAAAATAAAATCTGAGAGCATAAATCAGCTGACGATGTTAAACAGTAGGGCATTTGTAACTTAAGTGGGAGAGCTTAGGCATGAAATGAAAAGTCAATAATTGTGATGTAGGCTACAGTTAAAATGAGTGGAAAGGATTTCTTTCTTCTTTTTAAGACAAAACTTTTCCAGTTTTAAAATCAGTGCTTCTTTCTTTTTTTTTTATCTTTCCTACTTGACTGCAGCGAGCATCAGTTGCTTTGCTAACAGCATCTTCTGTGTCAGCATTAGCTAAAATGCTAGCATAATAAAATTTGCATGATAGCTATTCTTCATGGCTATTCGTTATGGTTCTAACTTACGATACATCCATCCATCCATCCATCCATCCATCCATCCATCCATCCATCCATTTTCTGTTCACCCTTTGTCCCTTAATGGGGTCGGGAGGGTTGCTGGTGCCTATCTCCAGCTACGTTCCGGGTGAGAGGCGGGGTACACCCTGGACAGGTTACCAGTCTGTCGCAGAACTTACGATACATATATTGAAAATGCTAGCAAGTATGTTAGCTATCAGTAACTAATACAACTGTTATTCTAAGAACTAACATCCTAAAATTAACCTGTAAGATTAATGATAGTTATATTATCTGCTTCCTGTTTTTGGGTGATACAGTAACATTAGCTAATGTGTAGTAGTTGATGTTAATTCCAGCAGGTTAGCAAATGTTAGCAGGCTAGCAGCACTTGCTATTTTAACATTAGCTAATATACTTACATTAATATGGTATACACAATAATCTTTTGTAAAAGTAGTTTTAATTCTCTAACTGTTCCATTCTGAAAAAGTATGAAGAGCATGAATTTGTTTTTTAATACTAACTAAAACAGCTGCTTCTGGTTTGATAGCATGAATATGTTCAGAAGCCTAAACACAAAGAGTGACTTGGTAAGTTCATGTGCCTTTTTTGACTTTTCCATGAGACTATCGGGCACAGTCCCAGTGACAATAGGCTGAAATTTGTTTTAATAAAAAAATGAGATATTTGAAAAGTGTAAGAGGCATAAATAATATTGGTGATTGTTGACAGATTCTGAATACGCCGAATATTGTGGAATTTGAATGACTGAAATACCAGACAGTCTGCAGAAGTAGTTCAGTGACTAAGACATAAAAAATCGAATGATAAAGAGAAACAGAATCATAATGGCATGAATTGCTTGAGGCTTTGACACAATTTAACAATCTGACTTGACTGACTTATAGAAGCGAAGGAGAATTCAATTTAGCGTGCTTCTCTTTTTGTAACAGGCTGAACCTTTCTTCTCAGCACTTGAAAAGTACTCCTTGACCCAGTCTGACTTTCATAGGCGAGGCGCGTTTCCCAGGAAGCCAGAGAAAAGATGGAATAAGGGGTTTATGGAGGTCAGTTGGTCCATCGCTGTGGCCTAGTTAATCACATGAAACCCTTGTTCCTTGTTTGGAGTAAATGTGCTAATCCCTGTGGACTCTCTCTGGGTCACAGCCAGGCTTTGAAGACAAAAGGAGACAAAAAAAGACCTTTTGTTCTTCAAACATGCGTTTGTACTTGTAACCTCGTACTGAGATGCTATTTCACCAAGCGTTTGTGATCTATTGTATAATCGTTGTTGCTATGACAGCTTCCTCTGGAGACATTGTATGGTAAAGGATATAAACTGCGTGGCCTTATTGAGTAAACTGGTCTTTGAATTCGTCATTGTGCTGTTTGCATTCAGTGTTCTTCTAATTTAAGATGCGATGTGTGGAGCAGAGCCGCGAACGGGCCCGTCCCTTTGTGGGATTTCTGATACCTGATATGTCAGCACGAAATGTTTGTCAAGCAGCACGAGTTGGAGATGCAGAGTGTTGATGTAGGCAGTCAGATGACAAAGCTATACGTTACATAAGGAACCCCCTCACTGTGTAAATAGCATCAGCTGAGGGAAGGTCGTACACTTTAAGTGCTTCATCAGCCTCCAGTCTTTAATTAAATCTCCCGATGCCTGCAGTGTTTCACTGCCTTGGCTTAATTTAAAAGTGGCTTAGCACCCTACGCAATTAAATTTTTAATCCTGAAGATTTCACTTTTGATTTGCCCAGATGGCTGTTGCTTGAGATGGCAGCAAATCCTGTTTAATTCTGCAGGCAGCAGACTCTGTTTGGACAGTTAGGCTGTGATGATTGCTTAAGACAGAGGTTCCCAAACTGTGGGGCGTGCCCCTAAGGGGGGCACCGTGCCATTGCGGGGGGTGGGGTGGGAAGCGGTATGGATGAATTGAAAAAAACAAAAAAACAAACAAAAAAAAACAATGAGCGCTGTGTGCGAGGGGGGGCAGGTGTTTGAATGGATGGAAGAGTATAACAGGGAGTCTCTAATAATCTCTCTATCCCTATTTGTAATCCATAGGGGGGCCCAGAAAATGTTTGGAAACCACTGGGGGGGCCCAGGAGAAAAAGCTTGGGAACCATTGGCTTAAGATGAGGTATACTGCATGTCAGTGTTTTATAATGAGGAATAATTATTGTAATTTTTATGGAAAATCTCCAAGCAGTTGCAGTGCCTTTCACAAGTATTCTCAGAAATTGAACTTTCACTGTCAGAACTTTGCTGCCTGGTGAATTGTACATTTTAACCCTGTCATGAAACAGAGTTTAAGACTTAATTCATGGATTCCCTGGGGCCAGATCGTTGAAACTAAAAGGTTTCATTACGAAATAAATGGCATTCAGATGGAGAAGCTTTGGGTGAAATCCAAAGACAACAAACTAAACTATCCGGACCAACAACTTTGGTACAAACTAAACTGGAGGCGTAACACAATAATCTTGCAGGGAGTAAAGCAAACAAACCAGAATGCAATGTCTGACACATTTAATGTACCGTATTTTCCGCACTATAAGACGCACCGGATTATAAGGCGCACCTTCAATGGATGGCCTATTTTAAAACT